>JALGBA010003054.1:0-70000 GCA_023970755.1 Azemiops feae | reverse complement strand
GTCGAGAGAGGTTTTTCCATGGACTGGAGTGTGCATGGTTTTTTGTGCTGCCTACATCCCACAGATGGGGCTTTGTGCGGATCAGTTGCTGGCATGCCACGGCCCGGTACCAGTCCACGGACTGGGGGTTGGGGACCCCTGACCTAGACCATTCCAGACAAACTCTTCCTAAAAACCTCCAGTGTTGGAGCATTCACAGCTTCTGGAGGCAGGTGGTTCCACTGCTTAATTGTTCTCACTGTCAGGAAGTTTCTCCTTAGTTCCAGGTTGCTTCTCTCCTTGATTAGTTTCCATCCGTTGCTTCTTGTCCTGCCTTCAGGGGCTTTGGAGAATAGCTTGACTGCCTCTTCTCTGGGGCAGCCCCTGAGATACTGGAAGACTGCTATCATGTCCCCCCTGGTCCTTCTCTTCATTAAACTAGACATCCCCAATTCCAGCAACCGTTCCTTGTATGTTTTAGCCTCCAGTCCCCTGATCCTCTTTGTGGCTCTGTTTTCTCCGAGCTTGGTTGTTTTCTCGTCGAACCGTTTGTTTCGTGACTTTTCGGAGTCTGCTATCGGAAGGCTGCTATCACGTCATCCCCTGATCCTTCTCTTCATTAGACTAACAAGAGTTGGAAGGGACCTTGGAGGTCTTCTAGTCCAACCCCTTGCTTCAGCAGGAGACCGTTCTCCATTTCAGGCAAACGGCTGTCCAGTCTCTTCTTAAAACCTTCCCACGTTGGAGCACCCACAGCTTCTGGTGGCAGGTGGTTCCACTGGTTAACTCTTCCAACTGGCAGGAAATTTCTCCTTAGTTCCAGCTTGCATCTCTCCTTGATTGGTTTCCATCCGTCGCTTCTTGTCCTTTGGGAGAATAGGTTGACCCCCCCCTTCTTTGGGGCAGCCCCCCCAAATATTGGAAGACTCCTGCTATCTTGCCCCCCCCCTCCCCGGTCCTCCTTCTCATTCAACTCGACACACCCAATTCCAGCAACCGTTCTTTATACGTTTTTAGCCTCCAGCCCCCTTAATCGTCCCCCCCACCTTCTTTTTTCTCGATCTGTTTTTAATATTCTGGTGTGTTTTTTTTTCTTTTCTTTTTTTTCTTTTAACTGCCTGGGTGCCAAATTACTCCCATCTGCTATGGCAGTCTGGAACAGCCAGCCATGTATTTCTGGGGCCTTTTCCTTTATCTTGTGGTTATCCTGGTTGTCTGCCTCTCCTCCCCTCTCCCCTTGCCACATTCTTTTTTTTCTTCAATTCTTTACACACAAACACACACACGCACACACACAAGGCCGGACCCGCCGTGCCGTTTTTTGTTCAGGCCTTGCCTTTGTTTCGGAGACACGCCTGTTTCTGGAAACCATTTTGAAATTAAATAAATTCAGACCCCTCCCTCCCTCCCTCGGTGCTGAGCGCCTTGCATATTTTTCTCTCCCCCCCCCTCCGTTCGCTTCCCCCTCCCCTTTTAAAGCCAGAGCTCGTATTTCTCCGTAATGGCATCACTTCTTTTTTTCTTTAATAGCCCGTCCGCGGTGCATTGTGGGCGGCATCGGCCATCAATAATTAAACCAGCCCGATCCACCCGGTCCAAATGAGATCATCGCGCAAGGCGGCCAAAGCAGGTCGATTGACGGCTTCGTCGGGATAATTTCCGAAATGGGTTTTTATTTTTATTTTTATTTTTATTTTTTTCCCGGGGGGGGGCAAAAGGCCCAAGGCTCCAGGCTGCTTCTTCCCACGCGTTCTCTCCGGAGCCCTGGGAAAAGATGCAACCCCCTAAAGTAGATTTTTTTTTTTTTTACGCGATAGATGAGAAAAACTATTATTGTGTTCAATATAGGATACTGTATAGAGCAGGGGTAGGCAACCTTGGCTCTTTTAGGACTCGTGGACTTCAGCTCCCAGAATTCCTCAGCCAGCATGGGGGAACTATGGCCCTTTTATGACTTGTGGACCTCAGCTCCCAGAATTCCTCAGCCAGCGTGAGGGAATTATGGCCCTTTTATGACTCGTGGACTTCAACTCCCAGAATTCCTCAGCCAGCATGGGGGAACTATGGCCCCCTTGATGACTCGTGGACTTCAGCTCCCAGAATTCCTGAGCCAGCATGGGGGAACTATGACCTTTTGATGACGTGTGGACTTCAACTCCCAGAATGCCTGAGCCAGCGTGAGGGAACTATGACCCTTTTATGACTCGTGGACTTCAACTCCCAGAATTCCTCAGCCAGCGTGAGGGAACTATGACCCTTTGATGACTTGTGGACTTCAACTCCCAGAATGCCTGAGCCAGCGTGAGGGAACTATGACCCTTTTATGACTTGTGGATTTCAACTCCCAGAATGCCTGAGCCAGCGTGAGGGAACTATGGCCCTTTGATGACTTGTGGACTTCAACTCCCAGAATTCCTCAGCCAGCGTGAGGGAACTATGTCCTTTTTATGACTTGTGGACTTCAACTCCCAGAATTCCTCAGCCAGCATGCCTGGCTGAGGAATTCTGGAAGTTGAAGTCCACAAGCAGGGGTCTTCAAACTTGGCCCTTCGATGACTTGTGGACTTCAACTCCCAGAATTCCTCAGCCAGCCTGGCTCAGCTTGGAAACCTCTCCCTGTCCCATCAGCATGGCTGGCTCAGGAATTCTGGGAGTTGAAGTCCACCTGTCATAAAAGGGCCAAGGTTGCCTACCCCTGGCATAGAGAGTTCTCACATTAAATCATATCAAATTTCAATTTTCGTTCTGGCCTTTGTCCTCGCCGTGCTTCGTTTAGTGACCGTTCAAAGTCATGGCGGCACTGAAAAAATGCGACTTAGGACCGTTTTTCACACTTGCAGCATCCCCATGATCATAAGGTCAAAATCCAGCCACTTGACAACTGACTCATATTTATGACGGTTGCGGCTATCCAGGGCGGGGGGGTTGAAATCACCTGATCCCCTTTTGTGACCTTCTGACAAGCAAAGTCAATGGGGGGAAGCCGGGTCCACTTAGCAGCCGGCTTACTAACCTATCAGCTGCAGCAATCCACTTAACGACGGTGGCCAGGAAGGTCGTAAAATGGGACAAAACTCGCTTAGCCAAAGTCTCACTTAACAGCTCTCCCCCAAACGGCCTGTCTTAAGATTTTAAAACGGGCAGGAGGGGATTTTGCCCCTGGAGAATTCTCCCTTGAGAAATCGGGATATCAACGGATCTGCCGTAAGACAGATGGTGTCATAAAGATGGCAAATCCCAAACGGCCTCTGACGCTACGGCTGATAGTCCTCGACTTAACAACCGCAACGGAGCCCGACATTTATGTTGCTAAGTGAGATTATTGGTTAAGTGCGTTTTGCCCCCATTCGGTGGCCTTTCCTGCCACTGCAGTGGCTGTAGGTTAAGAATAGAATAAGAGCTGGAAGGGACCTTGGAGGTCTTCTAGTCCAGCCCCCTGCTGAATTGAATAGAATAGAATAGAATAGAATAGAATAGAATAGAATATAGAATAGAATATAGAATAGAATATAGAATAGAATAGAATAGAATAGAATAGAATAGAATAGAATAGAATAGAATAGAATAGAATAGAATAGAATAGAGCTGGAAGGGACCTTGGAGGTCTTCTAGTCCAGCCCCCTGCTCAAGCAGGAGAACCTATACTATCTCAGACAAGTGACTGTCTAGCCTCTTCTTAAAAACCTCCAGTGATGGAGAGCCCACGATTTCTGGTGGCAAGCTGTTCCACTGGTTGATTGTCCTCACTGTCAGTACGTTTCTCCTTAGTTCCAGGTTGCTTCTCTCTTTGGCCAGTTTCCAACCATCGTTTCTCGTCCTTCCCTCTGGTGCTCTGGTGAACAACCTGGCCCCCTATTCCTTGGGGCAGCCCCCCCAAATACTGGAACGCTGCTATCATGTCCCCCCTATTTCTTCTTTTCTTTAGACTAGCCAAACCCAAATCCTGCAGCCGTTCTTCATCTGTTTTAGTCTCCAGGCCTTGGATCATCCTAGTTGCTCTTCTCTGAACTTTTTCCAAATTCTCAACCTCTTTTTTGTGATGTGGTGACCAAAATTGGCTGCAGTATTCCAGGTGTGGCTTCACTAGGGTTTTACAAAGTGGTACTAATACTTCGCGTGATCTTGATTCCATCCCTCTGTTTATACAACCCAGGATTGTGTTGGCTTTTTTGGCGGCTGCCACACACGGCTGGCTCAGGGTCAAGCGATCGTCCACCAGGACTCCAAGGTCCCTCTCACAGTTAAATGAACTGTTGCAAGTCGAGGACTGCCTGTGCAGACCTAAGCTGTGGTTTTCTGCCAACCTAAATCCCCATAGACCAAAGAGTAATAGGATTGGAAGGGACCTGGGAGGTCTTCTAGTCCAGCCCCCTGCTCGAGCAGGAGACCCTATCCCATTTCAGACAAGGGGCTGTCCAGGCTTTTCTTAAAAACCTCCCGTGTCGGAGCACCCACAACGTCTGGAGGCCAGCTCTGCAGAATAAGAGAAGAACTAGACTTTGGAGGGGACCTTGGAGGTCTTCTAGTCCAACCCCCTGCTCAAGCAGGAAACCCTATACCCTTCTGGACACAAATGGTCTTTGTGTAGGCTTAAGCCCCCACTGGGTCAGACATCAGCAGATGGGCTCTTAACCTTGGCAGCCAGCGAAGTCCTGAAGCTGTGTGCATGGCGTGTGTCTGTGTGTGTCTGTGTCTGTGTGCAGGGAGCAGGATGGAGACCGCAGGCCCACGATTGCAAATGATGGATGTCTTCTGCTTCGGGCTTCTTGGTTGGGGGGCGGGTGGGGGCAGTAGGTTGGGGGGGGTAAGGAGATGAAGGTGGGGCGGGCTGGGGGGGGCACCAGGAAGCTTGCGCCTCCGGGCTCGCTCTGCCCAGGTCTCAGCATCGTTTCCTCCAGCGCGCCATTCGCGCCATTGGCCTCCCGGTCGGATTAAATGGAGCGTTGGCCCGTTCCAGTTTGGCAGTTTCTCGTCGCTCCCTGGAGACTGATAAGAGAGGAGGGGAGAGCCATTTAATCCTCCGCTTTGGTGCGCTGGGGCTGTGTGTCTCTGTGTGTGTGTGTGTGTGTGCGATTCCTGGGGGAGGAGAGAGCGGAAGCGATTTTGCTGTGTGATGTTGCAGCTCGCTGGAGGAACAGACTCCTCGCTCTCATCTCCGCTAGCCGGGTTGCGTTTTTTTTTCTTCCTCCCCAACCCCCCCCCCCCCAGCGCCTGTCTGATCCCCTCCCTGACATGGCATGTTCTGATTTCCAGCCTCAACTGTTTTTAAAGCGTTCGTTGGACCCCCCCTAACTGCCCCGTTCCTAAGTGCCCCATTCTCACGTTCCTGGTTAGAACCTGGTTAAAAAATGTGGACGTTGGCCCTTCTGATCTTCCTTTCCGGGGATCCCTTTCCGATGAAACGTGTCTCGTTTTTCTAAGACGGGACAGCGCCGTGCGTTTTTGCGATACGAGTGGCTAGGCGACGCGGCCTGGGCGAAAGCCCCCTGCGATTTGTAAAAGGGGTTATAGAATGGCAGGGCTGGAAGGGACCTCGGAGGTCATCTAGTCCAACCCCCCTGCTCGGGTAGAAAACCCCTATATATCCTTTCAGACACACGGCTGTCAATCCATCGATCAGAATAGAGCTGGAAGGGACCTCGGAGGTCTTCTAGTCCAGCTCCCTCCGAGGAGCTTCCGCCCCTTGCTCTTTTAACGACAGCAGAAGAACGGAGCTGGAAGGGACCTCGGAGGTCATCTAGTCCAACCCCCTGCTCGGGTAGAAAAACCCTATATATATCCTTTCAGAAACACGGCTGTCAATCCATCGATCAGAATAGAGCTGGAAGGGACCGTGGAGGTCATCTAGTCCAGCCCCCTGCTCGGGTAGAAAACCCTATATACCATTTCAGACAAACGGCTGTCAATCAATCAATCAGAATAGAGCTGGAAGGGACCTCGGAGGTCTTCTAGTCCAGCCCCCTGCTGAAGCAGGAGTCCCTATGTCATTTAAGACAAGTGGCTGTCCAGTCAGGAAGGGAGGAAGAAAGGAAGGAAGGAAAATGAGAAGGAAGGGAAACAAAGAGAAGGAAGGGAAGGAAGGAAGGAAAACAGGAAGGAAGGAAGGGAAACAAGGAGAAGGAAAGAAGCTATCGTGGCTCAGGGGCTAGAACGCCGTATATCGCAGGCTAACTCACTGCTCACTGCCAGCAGTTCGATCCTGACCGGCTCAAGCTTGATTCAGCCTTCCGTCCTTCCAAGGTCAGTCAAATGAGGACCCAGATTGGTGGGGTGGGGTGGGGGGCAACAGGCTGACTCCGCACCGCTCAGAGAGGGTTGTAAAAGCACCCTGAAGCAGTCTTATGAGCTTTGAGTGTGTTGTTGCCGCGAAAGGCAGAGGGTGGCCTTGAAAGGGGCTTCAGTGACCCTTTTGTGTCGCCTCTCCCTCCCTCCTCCAGGCCTCTCATTGCCAAAAAGAACCCCAAGATCCCCATGTCCAAAATGATGACCATCATGGGAGCCAAGTGGCGGGAATTCAGCGCCAACAACCCCTTCAAAGGCTCGATGGCTGCGGTGGCTGCGGCCGCGGCTGCTGCCGCCGCCGCCGTGGCGGAACAAGTCTCAGCTGCCGTGTCGGCCGTCATCCCTTCACCTGAGCCCCAACACCTGCTGCAGCCCCCGCCTCAGCCTCTTCCCATCCGCAAAGCCAAAACCAAAGAGGGCAAAGGTGAGTGCCGGGCGCCGGTCAGCCCTTCTCAGGCAAGACACTGGGACGAGGAATGGGGTGGGGGACCCGGGGAGGGGCGACGGCTGGCCGGATCGGGTCGACTGTCCGGTGCACCGAGGCCGGTCGCCACTGACCGGAAACTGCAGGGGTAAGAAAGAAAAGGTATCCATAGAAGAGAATATTTCTAGCTCACGGGATGCTTGGTGCTCTCTGAGCTGGGTGCTTTTCTGGCAGACGTTTCGTGACCCAGCTAGGGAATGTCATCCGTGCTAGAAGGAGGGGGGTTGCAGAGAGGATGAGGAGAAGGAGAAGGACAGGAGGAGAGGGAGGAGGAGTAGGAGGAGGAAGACTGTGGGGTCCTTGGTGCTCTCTGAGCCGGGTGCTTTTCTGGCGGACGTTTCATGACCCAACTAGGGAACGTCATCAGTGCTAGAAGGAGGGGGTTGCAGAGAGGAGGAGGAGGAGGAGGACAAAGAGAAGAAGGGCAGGAGGAGGAGGAGGACTCTGGAATCCTTGGTGCTCTCTGAACTTGATGGTTTTCTTGCAGACGTTTCATGACCCTACTAGGGAACATCATCCGTGCCAGAAGGGAAGGTTTGTGGAAAGGAGGAGGAAGAGGAAGAGGAGGACTGTAGGGTCCTTGGTGGTCTCTGAGCTTGGGGGTTTCCTTGCAGACGTTTCATGACCCAACTAGGGGACATCATCAGGGCTACAAAAAAAAACAGAACACAGAACTCTCCAACAGTTCAGAGAAGCAGGGATAAACCCCAGTCAGAAAAGAATAGCCCAATCAAAGAACAACCGAGGGGGCTACTACACCCCCACCAACCCAGGCAGAGCGAGCTCCTGTATATAAACAGCACTGATGATGTCCCCTAGTTGGGTCATGAAACGTCTGCAAGAAAGCCACACAGTTCAGAGGCCACCAAGGACCCCACATTCCTCCTCCTCCTCTCTGCATACCCCTCTCCCTTCTAACACTGATGATGTTACCCAGTTGGGTCATGAAACGTCTGCAAGGAAACCACCAAGCTCAGAGACCACCAAGGACCCCACAGCCCTCTCTTTGTCCTCCTCCTCTTCCTCCTCCCTCCTCCCCCCTCCTTCTCTCTTCTCTCCTCCCTCCGTTCTGCATACCCCTCTCCCTTCTAGCACTGATTATATTCCCTAGTTGGGTCATGAAACCTCTGCAAGGAAGCCACCAAGCTCAGAGAGCACCAAGGACCCCACAGTCCCTTTCTCTTTCTCCTCCTCCTCCTCCTCCTCCTCCTCCTCCCCCTTCTCTCTTCTCTCCTCCCTCTACTCTGCTGTGAAGTTTCTTAGTTGGGTCACAAAACCTCTGCCAGTTAAACCCCCCAGCTCAGAGAGCACCCAGGACCCCACAAACAGGAGCTCTTTAGGGGAGCCTGTGTCTCTTCTAGGGTTGAGTTACTTCTGGGTCAAGAGCCAGGGCCTTGCGTCTTGAGCTTAAAAGCGGAAGACTTGATCCAGAGTTGTGGAGGCGTTACTACAAGGGCCCGCTTGCTTCCTCGGGCAAACACCGGCCTAAGTTGTTGGCCCTCAACCCAGAGTTAGCTGATCCTCAAGCTTTCCGTGCTTCAGCCTGGCAGGCTCCCACTTTCCTGGAAGAATGGAAACCCAAACCCGCCCGTCTCTTTCCGACGACGGCGGGGCAAATGTCGACCGTTCACCTGAGAAGTCCTTTTGGTTTTGTTTTATGTTTGTTTTTTCGTTTCCCCCCCTCCCCGCCTCCTCCCGCCCAAGGACCGGGCCACAAGAAGCGGAGCAAAAGCCCTCGGGTCCCCGAGGTGAAGAGGAAGACGAAGGGCAAGAAGATGGCGCCTCTGAAGATCAAGCTGGGCATGATCGGCGGGAAGCGTAAAAAGAGCAGCTCAGTAAGGCCCACTCCCTCGCAGCTGTGCGTGTGAATGTGGACACCCCCCTCCCCTCCCGAGCTGAACTTGAGGGGTTCGGCATTCCTGGACCAAATTTTGCAAGGTGGAAGAGCTTTGTGGCTTTTTCAAAAGAGACCACCAGCCCACCTCAGAACGAGCTAGTCCCTGTTCTGCAAATTGACCTGAACTTGGCATCGTTGGCTGCCGTGCCGGCTACTGCTAGCCATGGGGAGGGTGTGTGACTCTTAAGCCAGGGGTCCCCAACCTTGGCAACTTTTAAGACCAGTGCACTTCAACGCCCCTGCAGCTGGCTAGGGAATTCTGGGAGTTGAAGTCCAGAGTCAAAGTTGAAGACTTTGAGTTCAATTCTGGGACTCGAATTCCACAAGTCTTATTAAAGTTGAAGACTTTGAGTTCAATTCTGGGACTTGAAGTCCACAAGTCTTAAAGTTGAAGACTTTGAGTTCAATTCTGGGACTTGAAGTCCACAAGTCTTAAAGTTGAAGACTTTGAGTTCAATTCTGGGACTTGAAGTCCACAAGTCTTAAAGTTGAAGACTTTGAGTTCAATTCTGGGACTCGAATTCCACAAGTCTTATTAAAGTTGAAGACTTTGAGTTCAATTCTGGGACTTGAAGTCCACAAGTCTTAAAGTTGAAGACTTTTCCATTCTGGGTGTTGAAGTCCACAAGTCTTAAAGTTGAAGACTTTGAGTTCAATTCTGGGACTTGAAGTCCACAAGTTGAAGAGTTCCATTCTGGGACTTGAAAGTCCACAAGTTGTCAAGGTTGGACACCCTTGCTCTGGCAGTGCCAGTGACCCTTTTGGCAATACGGTTAGCCTGAGATCCCTTTGAGGAACCGGCGCGGCAAATTCAGGTTGCATGGGTTGCGACTGCGGGATGCTTGCTTGTCGTTTACATCCTCATCTCCACGTCCTTTCTTCCTGCCCTTCACCCTTTGCCGTGTGAAATAGATCCCTGCGCGCGGTCCCTCAGATCCAACCCCTTGTAGCCGAACCGGGTTGGTTCAACTCCATCGTTGGGCCGGGCTGGGGCCGGGCGGAAAGCTCCTTCTTGCGTCTTTCTGCTTGCTTTTGGGGCGTAGTCTCCGAAGTCGGGGTACCCCCCCTCCCCTCCCCTCCGTCCCTCTTTCCTTTCCCACCACCGTCCCTCTTCATCTCTTGCCTCTTTGTGGGTGTTTCCTAACGGAGGGCCGCTCCGGTTATGTACAGCATTTGTTCCAGAGCGACGAGGTGGCGGACCCGGAAGAAGAATCCGACCTGGATAACTCGAGCGTTCACAGTTCTTCCGTGCGTTCCGACAGTTCGGGAAGGGTCAAGAAACTCAGGCGGGGTCGGCCCGGACGGAAGAAGAAAAAAGGTGAGGTTAAGCTCGTCCCACCCGGACGACGCAGGACGGCCTTCTCCGACCGCGAAGGAGAGGGCGCCTTACTAATTAAAAAGGGGGAAAGGGAGCTGCGCTGTCCTTGGCTGTCGAGAAAGAACAGGGTTTTTTTTTTTTCAAACTTTCGCTGTCCCGTCGCGAGATAATTCCGGAGGGTTTCCTAGAATTCTTTATTGGCCAAGCGTGACTAGACACACACACAAGGAATTTGTCCGCGGTGCGTAAGCTCTCAGTGTGCCTGCAAGCAGCAAAGCGATAAATCGTGATCGTAATCATGTCTAGAAAGGGATATTTGTAGCTCAGGTTGAACTGTGGGGTCCTTGGTTTAATAATAATAATAATAATAATAATAATAATAATAATAATAATAATAATAATAATAATAATAATAATAATAATAATAATATCATCGCAGTTGTAGAGAACCGAAGCGTACAGCTGATTGATATTGCTGTATCAGGAGATGCCAGAGTGGAAGAAAAAGAACTGGAAAAATATTACGAAATATCGCGACCTGGCCATCGAAACTGCGCGATTATGGATGAAACGTGTAAGAGTGACACCCATTGTCATCGGGGCACTGGGAACTATGTCCCAAAACTTTGCAAAATACATCAGGAAACTGCAGCTTCCTGCAATAACTCCAGCAATGTTACAAAAAACTGCGCTACTCGGAACATCTTATATTTTAAGAAGGTACCTGGTTGACACCTAGGATGCTGGTAGCAACCCGTGTCAACCATCAGCGCCAGCCAATTTGAATGTTCAGTTGACTGAGGTTAATGTTTAATGAATAAAAGATAATAATAATAATAATTAATAATTAATAATAATGCTGAAGAAGCAGTGGACCACCTGGTAAGCTGCTGCAAGAAGATCGCACAGACTGACTACAAGCAGCGGCATGACAAAGTAGCGACAATGGTGCATCGGAAGATCCGCAAGAAATATCATTTGCCTGCAAGCCAGAACTGGTGGGATCATAAAATAGAGAAAGTCGTAGAAAATGATAAAGTTAAACTGCTCTGGGACTTCAGAATTCAAACAGACAAGCACCTGCCACATAACACCCCGGACTTAACAATAATTGTCGATAAGAAAGACAAAAAAGTCTGGATAGTGGATGTGGCAGTGCCTGGAGACCGCAGAATAGACGAGAAAGAACTGGAGAAGATAACAAGATACAAAGACCTACAAATAGAAATAGAAAGACTGTGGCAAAGGCAAGCAAGGGTAGTACCAATAGTAATAGGCGCCTTGGGTGCAATCCCAAAAGAACTGGAGCGCCACTTGGACACCTTCATCGGCATTGACAAATTCGCCATCGGTCAATTGCAAAAGGCAGCCTTACTAGGAACTGCTTCCATCCTGCGACGAGATCTGTAATACCATCAAACATCCACATCTGCCTATCCCAGGTCCTTGGTAAGGACTCGATAGGTAGACAAAAATGCCAAGTCCAGTCTGAACATCTGGCTGACTTGTGATGACCAATAATAATAATAATAATAATAATAATAATAATAATAATAATAATAATAATAATAATAATAATAATAATAATAATAATAAAGTTGGAAGGGATCTTGGAGGTCATCTAGTCCAACCCCCTGCTCAGGCAGGAAACCCTATATCATTTCAGACAAATGGCTGTCCAGTCTCTTCTTGAGGAGGAGGAGGAGGAGGAATAACTGGATAACAGAGTTGGAAGGGACCCTGGAGGTCTTCAACCCTCTGCTCAGGCAGGAAACCCTATCCCATTTCAGATAAATGGCTGTCCAGTCTCTTCTTGAAAACTTAAAAACTTCTTAAAAACGTTCTTGCTACTCAGACACTACGTGCAGGAGAACCAATGACGGATCCTTGCTAGGAGTTAGCTAAAGGTCCACGGAATTCAAGGGAGGTTCTAGGCCGATCCCTCTTTTGACCCCATCCCCAGCTTCTACCACTCCTCCTACAACGTGTGGGTCTGGATACGCCCACCTGGCCCATATGCAGAGTTCCTTTTTTTTTTTTTTAACAAGTTTTATTAATTTTTCAGTTTTACATCCCAAAGTATTTAGGAAGCAGCGTGGTGATAGGGTAATCAATAGTCCATTTTTCGTGCATATCTCCGGTTGCATGATTAAAAGTTCCCTCTCTATTTCCCTTCATTATTATATCACATTCCAGCTAATACATTTCTCGTTGTAGCTCAGTCAGTCAATACATTTGCCAATATAATTTTACTTAATATATATATATATATATATATATATATATATATATATATATATCCAAGTCCTGTTTTTAAGTTTTACTTAATTCCAATGACCGTGTTCCAATTTAGCCTTTAATAACCATAATATTTAAACTTCGGGTAACCCAAATTTCCCTAATTTCATATGCAGCGTTCCTAATAACCTACTTTATTATACCTTCTGCCTGTAACGCAGGAATCCTCCCCAGACTGACAGCCTGAACGAAACCAAACCGGGAAGGGAAGGGAATTATCCAGAGCCGTGGGCCATCCATCCTCCAGGCCTCTTCCCTGTCTGTGGCATGACCAGTCCGTGCAGCTACAGGACATGGGAAGGCCGGAAGGCCCGGCCTCGGGGTCCTAGAGCAGGCAGCCCACGTCTTGGGACGTCCGGGGAGACCCTCACCCCTTTCTTCCTTTCTCCTCCCCCCTCCCCGCTTGGCAGTGGCTGGCGAAGAAGAGGCGGACGGCTACGAGACCGACCACCAAGACTATTGCGAGGTGTGTCAGCAGGGCGGGGAGATCATCCTGTGCGACTCGTGTCCCAGAGCTTACCACCTGGTGTGCCTGGATCCGGAGCTCGACAAGGCCCCCGAGGGCAAGTGGAGCTGCTCTCATTGTGTAAGCTGCTCACCTTTCTTCCTTGCTCTCTGCACACCGGCACCTCCCAGCCCCTGCTTTAGCCAGAGGCACCTCGGAACAATCTGGGGGAAAAATTCAAGATTTCACGGATTCGCTGGGACCGGTTTCCCTGCGGGTCTGTCCGGCGTGGTTTGGTTCCTTTGGAAAATTGGGGTGGGCCAGGGAGGGCAGAAGGAAAGGGACCTGGGGAGGGGTGTGTGTGCTGTGTGCATAGGGACAAGGAGACGGGCTGGGGTTATAATAATAATAATAAAAGTTGGAAGGGACCTTGGAGGTCATCTAGTCCAACCCCCTGCTCAGGCAGGAAAACCTACCCCGTTTCAGACCAATGGCTGTCCAGTCTCTTCTTCAAAACTTCCAGTGTTGGAGCCTTCACCGCTTCTGGGGGCAGGTTGAAAGAAGGACTTTGGCCACCTTTGGGTTAACCCTCCTAGCAGGGGGCTGGACTAGAAGACCTCCGAGGTCCCGTCCGACTCTGTTCTATTTCTGCACTCCAAAGTCTTAAGAATCGGCTCTCTATAGAACAGCACGGGGAATCCTCAACTTACAGCCCCCCCGCTTAGCGACCGTTGGAGGTTACGACAGTCCTTAAAAAAAGGGACTTAAGACCTTTTTTTCCCATGCTCAACGACCGTTGCAGCGTCTCCCTGCTCACCTGATCCAAATTCAGAGGCTTGGCAACTGACTGGTACTTAGGACGGTTGCAGCGTCCCGTGGGGGGGGGGGTGTCACGTGATCCTCCCCTTCGGCGGCCTTCTGACAAGCCAAATCAACGGGGGGAAGCCGTTTTCGCTTAGTAACCAGCTTACGAACTTAACCCCTGCCGTGATTCAGCTTAACGACGATGGCAAAGAAAGGTCGTAAGACGGACCCAAAACTCTCTTGCTTAGCGACGGGAATTTTAGACCGAACTGCGGCCGCTAAGTGGTGGACCACCGGTAAACGTGGAGAATCACGCGGGGGATGTTTAGAAGACCCAGAAGCCAAATATCCGTGTCTCGATCTCGCTACCGAATCCGACATTCTAGCAAGCGATACTGGACCCCCCCGAAATAATGCTTAGCCCCCCCTTTCATAGCTCTTGCATGTGGTTTTGCTGGCGTCGCTGTGCCTTTGCTTGTTCTTTGAACCCCCCAGCTCCGTGTTGACCCCTATTTCGGTAACCCAGCTCTCCTTTCTCTGGTGTGTGTGTGTGTGTGTGTGTGTGCGTGTGTGTGTGGTCTCCCTGGCTTACAGGAGAAAGAAGGGGTGCAGTGGGAGCCGAAGGAGGAGGAGGAGGAGTACGAAGGGGAGCTGGACGACGGGGAGAAGGAAGAGGAAGACGACCACATGGAGTACTGCCGGGTCTGTAAGGACGGCGGGGAGCTGCTGTGTTGCGACGCCTGCATCTCATCGTACCACATCCACTGCCTCAAACCCGCCCTGCCGGAGATCCCAACGGGGAAGGGTTGTGTCCCCGCGCACGTGAGGGCGCCGGGGAGGGAGGGAGGGAGGGAGGGAGGCGAGGGGGAGCGGACACCACGGCACCGTTTGTGAAATACATACGGCTGCCAGAAAGGCTCGGGTAACCGTCCCCTCCTTAAGGGTCCATTGGTGGACGGAGGAAGGGCCTCTCCGTGGTGCTCCCTCCTGTATCGGGAAGGACGTCTTTCCCACTTACAGCGGTGTGACCCACCGACAGTGTGGCCAAAAGTGTGGGGAAACCTTTTGGGAAAGTGTACAGTAGAAATGGCCACCTTTGGTTTAAGTTTCCACCATTTTTCTACATTTCTTATAACCTGTAGCCTCGTTCCACTTACTACCGCTATTTTACGTCGATTTCTGGGCCACCCGGTCGATCTTTGCACCGTGGACTTTAAATTTAGATGACGTTTTGCAAGCTCCTCAAGGAAAAGAACACAAAAAAACCAGCCGACTTGACAGCGGATTAGAAACACACTGACCAATGTCATCTCCGACTTCAGTCCAGGGAAATCCCAATCAATGGATCCTACTGTGATATGATTGGGCTCTTGCCAAAATAAGATGACACCCGATTGGCTCTCTAAACGCCTCACGGCTCATTTGTACACATCAAGGAAGGAAAAGCTACCTGAGATCAACTAAGCAAATTGTGCTTCCTTTTTCGGTTATTTGGCTATAACTTTCATAGAAGACGTAAAGATTAAAATAATAATAATAAAATAAAGTTGGAAGGGATCTTGGAGGTCATCTAGTCTAACCCTTGCTCAGGCAGGAAACACTATCCCATTTCAGACAAATGCTGGTCCAGTCTCTCTTAAACACCCTCCAGTGTTGGAGCATTCACAGCTTCTAGAGGCAGGTGGTTCCACGGTAAGTGTTATCACTGTCAGGAAGTTCTCCTAGTTCCAGGTTGCTTCTCTCCTTGATGAGTTTCCAATCGTTGCTTCTTATTTTGCCTTCATGCACTTGGAGGAGAGTAGCTTGACTCCCTCTTCTTGGGCGCCCCTCAATTACTGGAAACGCTGCTATCATGTCCCCCTGTTCCATCATTAAAATAAGACATCCCCAATTCCAGCAGCCTTTCCTTGTTTGTTTTAGCCTCCAGTCCTATGATCATCTTGTGCTCTTCCTGCACTCTTTCTAGAGTATCAACATATTTTTTACATCGTGGGGAACAAAACTGGGAGCCGTATTCCAAGGTGTGCCTTACCAAGGCTTGTAAAGAAAACTTAGTTGCATTTACATCCTGATTAAATCATCTTGCATGATTATAAATTTTTGTATGCTCCCCCAAAAAAAGTGGTGTATCGCCATAAACCGCAAAGTACACTTTCCCCAAAAGGTTTCACAATTTGGGCCACTACTGTATTATATATATATATATAAAATAGATAAATGAATAAGATACTATCAGGCCTCACCAGGGCAGGTGGGCGGACAGGCCAGTCCGGTTTCTGAACGACTTCTTTTCCCCTGTTGCATGTGCCCCATGCTTGAAGGGACCGGGTCCAGAGATCTCCACTGGCAGTGGGGGGAGCCACAACGCGGTTGCCGTTTCCCCCTGCCCTCCGATCGCAAGACGACGACCCGCCCCAGAAAGACGTCCAGGGACGTTCGGGAGCGCGAAAATTCTTGTGAAATGGGTTGGTGTGCCGGTGGTCGGTGGGGGCTTGGTTGCAGGGTGGGTGGCGGTGGGGGGTCGTGGGACGGGGGTGAGCTGGTGGGTTGGTGGTGTGATGGTGGGGTTGGGGGGGGGGGGCGAGGGGTGGCCCTTGGTTGTGTGGTGGGTTGGGCGGGTTGGGGGGTGGCTGGGCTGGTTGGCTGGCCGGGGTGGACTGGGCCCTCTCTTACTGCATTGTCCTGGATAAAGGAATTGCAGGTATGCCCTTAGGGTGCCGGGCCGGGGCCGGAGGAGAGGGCAGCCAGATCCTAACCGTAAGGTGGGGGTTCTGAGCTCAGCCCCGTCTCTTCGAAATGGGAGCTTTCGTGTTGGTCCAGCTTTTTTTTTGTTTGCTGACCGGCCTGTTTTTGATAACACAATTGTCCTTACTGCCGGATGTACATTTATCGACCACCGGAGAGAAAAGGAGGAGCAGTAGAAGAGAGTAGCCGTGTGGGTCACGGTTGATAAACAGTGGGATTCGAAGGAGGAGGGTTGTGGGGTCATTGGTGTCTCTGAGATGGCTTGTTTTTCTCGCAGAAGTTTCATGAACCCAACTAGGGAACAGCCTCAGTTGCTGGAAAGGAGGGGGGTCGTGGAGTGGAAGGAGGACTGGGGAGATCCTGGTGCTCTCTGAGCTGGAGGTTTCTTTGCAGACGTGTCATGACCCAACTAGGGGAAATCATCAGTGCTAGGAAGGAGGGGGGTTTATGGAGAGAGGAGGAGGAGGAGGGAGGACTGTTGGGTCCTTGGTGGGTCTATGAGCTTGAGGATTTCCTGGCAGACGTTCACGACCCAACAAGGGAACGTCATCAGTGATAGAAGGGAGCGGGTTTACTCTATGTTTTATTCGGTGGGGCATACCCAGTCTGTGTTGGTGGGAGGGCATGTTTTCTTCCTGGTTAGCTCCTTAATTAGAATGGTGTCTGTTTGTCTGTCTTGTTGGTTATTCCTTAATTGGGAAATGGTGTACTTCGGGAGTTGGTCTAATGTTAATCTGTTGGAAGATTAACACACAAAGATTATTAAACTGGTGTTGATCGATTGTCAGGGTCGGTTCTTTGCGCCTAAAGGCACACCAGCTCACCAACCAGGCAAACACAATCAAATACCAAAGTGGCTGATCAACGGTTGTGGTTTGACTGTTGTTGCCAGGTATGGGGGGGGGTTGTGAGTTTTTGTATGGGGTTTATTCTGCAAGCTGCCGGGAAGTCCGGGATTTTGAGTCGGGTGGTCCTGTAATTTCTTCATTAAAAAAATGAATGTAAATATTGATGTCAAGCAAAAGTCAGAGAAAGAACGGCTTATAACAAGTTGGATGAACAGGTTGATGGGGCTGCGAAGCCGGAAACAGTTGATGGGCAGCGATAGGCCGGAACTCAGTAGTTGCGTCTGCCAGCCTGGTATTCCTGGATTAAAATCTGGGTTTGATTCGTGCGCGCCTTCAGGCGGTGATCCCTCTGCTCTCCCTCCTCCCTTCCAATCCCAGCTGGAGATCTTCCACTGAGTCATGTTACAGAAACTACAGCGGAAGAACGACATGGGACTCAAACGACAATCCGACGTCCAGAGCCTCCCCCCTTCGACTACGGCTCGGCGACGACGACGGCAAAGCGAGAAGCGAAGAGCAAGGATCCCCTCTATGCGGAGATGGAGGAGGAGAACTACTACGATACGGCATCCAAGCAGGACTGTATGACATCCATCGGGTGGATAAACACAGGTCGTTCCCGTCGGGCTGGAAGCATCAGCTTGTTTGTTTTTGTTTGGTTTTTTAGATATTTTTTATCCAGCTTTAGGACTGATAAGTCAAAACTCCTTTCTCCTGTGTTCCAACAGCAAGAACAACAAGCCTGTGAGCGTGGGTGGAGCTGAGGACAGAGTGGCAGGGCCCAAGGACACTTAAGTCGGTTCTCAGGCTTAAGGAGGGGAGGACTAGGACTGACCGTCTCCTGGTGATTGGCCCAAAGTCATCCGCCCAACATTCCTGACTAACGGCAGGAACTAGAACTCACCCATCTCCTGGCTTGATTGGTCCAGAGTCACCCAGTCAGCTTTAATGCCTAAGGCTGGACTAGAACTCACCGGTCTCCTGTGTGATTGGCCAGAGTCACCAGCCAGCTTCTTGCTTTAAGGCCGGACTAGAAAACTCACGTCTCCTGGTGATTGGTCCAAAGCCACCCTGCTGGCATTCCTGCCTAAGGGCGGAAATAGAACTCACAGTATCTGGTGATGGGCCCAAAGGTCACCCAGCTGGCTTTCATGCTAAGGCGGGACTAGAAACTCACCGTTCCGGTGATTTGGCCCAGTCATCCATGCGAGCTTTCATGCCTAAGGCGGGACTATAAAATCACCGTATCATCGGTGATTGCCACAAGTAAACAGCGGCTTTAATGCCTAAGCAAGACTAGAACTCACCGTATAATGGTGATTGGCCCAAACTCACCCAGCGGCTTTCTTGCTTAAGGCAGGACTAGAACTTCACCGTCTCCAGATTTCTACCCTGGTGCCTTTCCCTATGTCCATCCTTCGATTCTTATACAGTGGCCTTTTGTTGGTTTGTGCATTCCGGACTCACAAGAGAAGCGTTTAACTTGGCGCGGGTTGCTTGTGGCTCATCATCACCTCGTAGTCTTAACAGTGAACCGAATACGGAGCACGATAAATAACCCCGGTATGTTGGCCATTTTCGGCTCCTTTTTCTCTCTCTCTATCTGACCACTCCTGCGTTGACACCTGCCAGCATTGACAAAAACGGGCGGTCTATCACTATTGGTGAATTGGCGCGGGACCTTGTTCAGGTACTGGACCAGTCCACATGGGAGGAGGATGGAAATGGCCATCCCCGAGTACGGTACCACAAGCAGGCCTAATGGTCACACGGTAAGGGGGGGGGTGGGAGTGGGGGAGTACCTAAGGCCGGAGACCAAAAACATACGAAGGAGCGGTGGCAGGAATGGATCGGCCGTCTAGAGAAAGAAGGACTTAGGGGAGACATAATAGCAGGTTCCAGGTATTGGGGGGCTGCCAAGAGGAGGGGTTCACGTTATTCTCCATAAGCACAAGAGGGCAGGACAGAAAAAACGATTGGAACTAATCAAGGGGAGAAGAAGCAAACTGGAACTAAGGAGGAAAATCCCAAAAAACAGTGAGGACAATTAACCGTGGAACAGCTTGCCACAGAAGTGTGAGTGAGGTTTTTAAGAAGAGGACAGGACAGCCATTTGTCTGAAAGTGGTATAGTTCCCTGCTTTGAGCAGGGGAGTGGGACTAAAACAGGGCTCCCCAACCTTCGGCAAATTTAAGATCTAGGACTTCAACTCCCAGAATTCCCCAGCCAACCTTCTCATTGTGGGGGCGGCCTACCGAGTACTCTCTTATAATCCTTCCTCTCCAATCTCCCGCTTAAGGATAGGAGGAAAAAAAAAACAGACATGGTGGCTGGGGAATCTGGGAGTTGAAGTCACAGGTCTTAAAGTTGCAAAGGTTGGGGAGCCCTGGACTAGAAGACTGCACGGTCCTTACACACTCTGTTCTTCTCTCCTCCTTAAGAGAGATTAGAAACCATTGTTCATGAAGTGGCCTAGGTATCCTGCGGGAGCAGGGCTGGACTAGAAGACCTGCACGGCGCCATTCCAACGCTGTTCTCCTCGCTCCTCTAAGAAGAGATTGGACAACCCTTGTCTGAATGTGTCTCGGTTCTCATGCTGAGCAAGGGCTGTACTAGAAGACCTCACGGCCCCTCTAAACTCTTTGTTCTCCTTCCTCCTCCTCTTTAAGAAGAGATTGGCACAAACCCCTTGTCGAAGTGGTCTAGGGTCTCTGCTGGAGCAAGGGCTGGACTAGAAGACCTGCACGGCCCCTTCCAACTCGTTCTCCGCCTCTCCTACAATTAAGAAGAGATTGGACAACCCCTTGTATGAAGCTGGTCTGGGGTACCTGCTGGAAGCAAGGCGGACTAGAATACCTGCCACTGGCCCTTCCCGCTCTGTATGATTCTGATTCTAGTCGTGGACCTTTACTAGCAGCTTCTGTGGGGCAACTAAGACCCTTTTTCTCTCCTCCTTATAACAGAGAACTAATTATGGTGAGATACGGCCCAGCCCGAGGAAGTAAAGAAAAAAAAGAAGGAGCTCGAGCTCGGACACCCCCCTAAGTTCTCCACCACAATGGACGTGAGTTCCAGGGGGGATCCCTGTGCGACAGCCATGCAGAGGGAAGCAAGGTAGTCCTCGACTTCGACTACAACCCTCCAGCTACACATTCCGGCCGTTGAGTTAGTTAGCCGGAGTGCTCAGCGAATCCCTGCAGTTGTTATTAAGTTAGCAACGCGGTTGGTAAAGCCAACCCGGCATCCCCCACCCCTTGACTTGGAGGATCGCAAAAAAGGGATCAGGGATTCTGCTGAGACCATCATAACTGTGAGTCGGTGGCAACGTGTTTTTGTGTTGGGATTTGACAATGTGATCGTGGAGATGCAGCAGGGGTCATCGGGTGTGGAGAAATGGCGCTACGGCGCTTTTTTTCCCCAGGGGAGTGGCGAATCGGGAAGGTCGACGCAAAGCGAAGGTGAAGTAGAGGACACAAAATAAGGGAGCCGAACCCGGCTCGTCGGGTTCCCCGTTTTTTTTCAAGTGGACCCCCTCCCCTCTTCTTCCCGCAGCGACGGTGAAGTCTGAGAGCCAGCCGCCGATTCATACTCCACCGGGGGGCCGCTGCAAATGTACCAGCTGGAAGGGCTGAATGGCTGCGCTTCTCCTGGGAGAAAGCACCGCACCATCCTGGCGGACGAAAATGGGCCTCGGCAAGACCATCCAGACCATGATCTTACTCTACTCGCACTACAGGGAGTGAGTTGGGGGCCGGACTCGGGCCCCGGGGCCTCTTTTCAGGGCGGTCCGGACATCAAAAGGGCTTGCTTCTCCTCTCTCTCGATGTGTTCGATTTATCCCTTTCACGCTCTCTCTGTCTCTACCCTTATTCTTTCTCTCTCTCTTTTTCTCTTTCTCTCTCTCTCTCTCTCTTTCTTTCTTTCTTTCTTTCTTTCTCCCTTTCTTCTTTCTCCCTTTCCCACTCTCTCTTTCTCCCTTTCTCCCTTTCCTGCTCTCTCTCTCTCTCTCTCTCCCTCTCACACACACACACACACACGCACACAAACACACACACGCTGAGAGACTCATTCACAGAATCCATTGGGAGTCCAGCTGGTGCCATTCCCTGCCCTTTCCTCTTTCATCCCCCCCTTTTTCCCTCCCCCCTTTCCCCCTCACGGCCGCGAAGACCGTCCAGCCGGCCGCCGGATCCTCTTGTCCTGAGCAGGGAAAGGCTCCATTCCGCCTGGAAGCACCCCTCTTCTCGTTCCCTCGCCCCCGTTTGTCTTACACACAGGAAGAGTTTTTTCTTTTTCCTGACCCGATTATGCCCGGTTCCCACCCCCACCCCGCCCATCCCTGGCCCCTGCTGCGCTCGGCCCTTCCAACTGGCCCCGTGTTCGAATTCTTCCTGCGCCTGTCTGCCTGTGCCAGACCTGGAGAGGCCTTTGAAGGCTTCCGTTGCGCCCCACTTGCTTTCGCTGGCCAGAACAGCCTCCGGGGTTGTGTCTCTGTGTGTGTGTGTGTGTGTGTGTGTGTGTGTATCTTAGCTTTGCCAGCACACTTGGCTGAACCACTCAAGCTGCAGGCTCTTTACGAAGATGAAAAGCGGCGTTTGTGTGTGTGTGTGGGGTGTGTGTGTGTGTGAGATTTATCCCTGCTGGAGCCCAGCAGCTGATAACGTCTAACGGCTCCAGCTGCTGCTTCTTTAGCCGGAGATAAACGGGATTTGCCTCTTTCCCCCTTCCTGTCTCTCCAGGGAGAAGGACGAGAGTCTCAAGAAAAAAAAATTACATTTGCACCAAGGAAGCCTCCTGGGGAACAAAACCTATTTGCACGCCCGCTTTTTTGCGTTGTGTGTGCGCCTCCAGGAATCCCCTCTTCCCAGAGGGGATGCGCGCTGCTTTAACGATGCTCCCGGCGCGGCGTGCCTTCGTCGCCGCGCACGACAACAGGGGTTTCCCCCCCTCCCCAGCCTGATGTTGGTTTGGAAGTCTTGGGGGGGGGCTTTGCGTTTGTCCCCGCTTTCTGGCACAGACGCTGCTGCCGGGCGAGTCCTGGGCGCGAGGCGGGCGCGCCAGCTGCGGGCTGGAGGGTCCGTCCGCGAAAACAGCTGTTCTTCCTGCGTGGGAACAGCTGCCGTGGCGGGCGGTGTGTCAGTGATCCCAGCAGAGCCACAAGGAGAAACCTCGCTCGTTCTGGCGTCCTGCTTTTTTTTGTTTGTTTTGTTTTGTTTTGTTTTGTGTTATTTTTATGAATGGAGCCAGTCTTGGCGTAGCCCGGCTCCCGGGAGCCGAAAGCGAAACGGGCTGAGAATCGCTGCGTGGTGCTGAGTCAGGCCAGAGGCGGCGGGGGGGGGGGGAACGTGGTCACGTTCCCTGACAGACTGGCGAGTTTATTTCTTTATACCTCAAAACTTTTCAAGCCGCCCGTTTCTCTTCACAGAGGGGGCCCCGGGTGGCGCGCAGTTTTATTTTATTTTAGAAAATGTCTATTGTCGCCGACTCGCACCTGGCGACTCAAGGCGGCTTACGCAGATATAAAGACAGCATATAAAAGAAGAAATGAGAATAATGAGAAAAATAATAAAATAATACACCCCCCCCACCCCAGCGACCACACACCTCCAAGGTCCCTTCCGAGTCTGTTATTCTGTTATTCTTTTTTTTCCTTCCTTCCTTCCTTCCTTCCTTCCTTCCTTCCTTCCTTCCTTCCTTCCTTCCTTCCTTCCTTCCTTCCTTCCTTCCTTCCTTCCTTCCTTCTCCAACACTGGAAGTTTTTAAGAAGAGACTGGACAGCCACTTGTCTGAAATGGAATAGGGTTTCCTGCCTGAGCAGGGGGTTGGACTAGATGACCTCCAAGGTCCCTTCCGAGTCTCTTATTCTGTTATTCTTTTTTTTCCTTCCTTCCTTCCTTCCTTCCTTCCTTCCTTCCTTCCTTCCTTCCTTCCTTCCTTCCTTCCTTCCTTCCTTCCTTCCTTCCTTCCTCCCTCCCTCCCTCCCTCCCTCCCTCCCTCCCTTTAAGAAGAGACTGGACAGCCACTTGTCTGAAATGGGATAGGGTTTCCTGCCTGAGCAGGGAGTTGGACTAGATGACCTCCAAGGTCCCTTCCAACTCTGTTGTTGTTGTTATTGTTAATAATAATAATAATAATAATAATACAGGTGGTCCTTGGCTTACGACCACAATTGAGCCAAAACATTTCTGCCGTTAAGCAAAACGTTTTATTAGACTGAGCCTCGCGCCCCATTTTTACGACTTTTTCTTGCCTCAACTGGCTAAGGGAATCACTGCAGCGGTGAAGTTAGTAACACGGGGTCATTAAGCGAATCCACCGGTCAGAAGGTGGCAGAAGGGGAGCACGTCTCACACACATACACACACACACACCGGGGGACACTGCCACCGTTACAAATACGAATCCGTTCTCAAGCATCTTAAATTTTGGGGACGCCCCTGGTGGTTGTAAGCGTGAAAAACGGGTCACCCGGTCCTTTTTTTTTTTTTCCGCTGATCCCGTCGTAACTCCAGTCACTAAACGAACTGTTGCAAGTTGGGGAGCATCCCTGATCCGCCGTTCTCCTTTTTTTTTTTTTTCCCCTCTCTCCCACCCCCACACCAGGGCCACACCAGGCCTTCTGGTCAGCGCCCCCCCCCCCTTTTTTTTCCCTGTCCACCATCATCAACTGGAGCGGAGTTCCAGATGTGGGCGCCCGATTTCTACTTGGTGACCTACACGGGGGACAGGACAGCCGCTCCATCATCCGGGAGAACGAGTTTTCCTTGGGCAACGCCATGAAGGGCGGGAAGAAAGCCTTTAAATGAAGCCAGTAAAGGAGATTTTTATTTTTTTTTTTTTTCCCCCCCCCCCCCGATCTACTCCGGAGGTTGCCGTGGTTTGAAGCCTCACTGCTCTCTCGATCGGGGACTCGAAAGGGTCCCTGTTTTAAGCCCAGCCTTCCTGCTGGGTGATCTTGACGGGCTTCCCTTGAAACAGGCAGAGATTCGGCCCCTTTGCCCAAGAATTGTGGCTGTGTCCAACAGGGCCATCGGTTTGTGTTGATTTTTCTGGACCGGGCAAACCTGGGTCAAGGGAAATAAGCCCTTAATCAAGGTCACATCTCTCTCTTCTGTTTCTCCCCTCCCCTTATTGAGAGGAGCGTCAACGTTTTAAGTTCGTTCTGGGTTGCTTTGTTTAGTTCTAAGTCGGTTTATTTGGATCCTGCCTTTATTATTTTTTTACAAATAACTCCTGGTGAGCGTATCCAACACACCTTCCGCCTCCTATTTTACGCACAATAACAACGACCCTGTGAGGTGGGTAGGGCTGAGAGAGAGGGACTGGCCCAAAGTTACGCAGCTGGCTGTCATGCCTGAGGAGGGACTAGAACTCACCGTCGCCTGGTGATTGGCCCAAAGTCACCTCATTGCTTTCATGTCTAAGGCGGGACTAGAACTCACCGTCGCCTGGTGATTGGCCCAAAGTCACCTCGTTGCTTTCGTGCCTAAGGCGGGACTAGAACTCACCGTCTGCTGGTGATTGGCCCAAAGTCACCTAGTTGCTTTCACGTCTAAGGCGGGACTAGAACTCACTGTTGCCTGGTGATTGGCCCAATATCACCCAGCTGTCCTTCATGTCTAAGGCCGGACTAGAACTCACCATCTCCTGGTGATTGGCCCAAAGTCACCTAGTTGCTTTCATGTCTAAGGCGGGACTAGAACTCACTGTCGCCTGGTGATTGGCCCAATATCACCCAGCTGTCCTTCATGTCTAAGGCCGGACTAGAACTCACCATCTCCTGGTGATTGGCCCAAAGTCACCTAGTTGCTTTCATACCTAAGGCAGGACTAGAACTCACCGTCTCCTGGTGATTGGCCCAAAGTTACCCAGCTGGCTGTCATGCCTGAGGAGGGACTAGAACTCACCGTCGCCTGGTGATTGGCCCAATATCACCCAGCTGTCATTCATGCCTAAGGTGGGACTAGAACTCACCGTCTCCTGGTGATTGGCCCAATATCACCCAGCTGTCATTCATACCTAAGGCGGGACTAGAACTCACCGTCTCCTGGTGATTGGCCCAATATCACCCAGCTGTCATTCATGCCTAAGGTGGGACTAGAACTCACCGTCTCCTGGTGATTGGCCCAAAGTCACCCAGCCGGCATTCCTGGCTAAAGCAGGACTAGAACTCACAAACTCCCGCTTTCTGGCCTGGTGCCCTAACCCCTCCTAGACCCAACTGAGTAAGGGCTGTGTGTGTGAAAGGCCTGTCGAATCCGAGTTTGACCGCTTGCTGAGGGCAGAGAGACGGCCGGCCGTTCTCCCTGCCTCCCAGACCGGAGAAGCGGAGCCCTTGACCTCCATTGACCGCCGTCCCTCTCCCCGTCTCCCCAGAGAGAAGCCCAGGTGAAGTTCCACGTCCTGCTGACCTCCTACGAGCTGGTCACCATCGACCAGGCGGCCTTGGCCTCCATCCGGTGGGCCTGCCTTGTGGTGGACGAAGCCCACCGGCTCAAAAACAACCAGTCCAAGGTGAGGGCCGCGGCTTGGCGGCGGGCCGAGGGGGGGGAGGAGGAAGAGGAGGGGGAAAGATGGCCGCCGGCCCTTCACCGTCTCTCCCCCCCCCCTCCCGCTCTCGATTTCAGTTCTTCAGGGTGCTCAACGGTTACAAAATCGACCACAAGCTGCTGCTGACGGGGACGCCCTTGCAGAACAACCTGGAGGAGCTCTTCCACCTGCTCAACTTCCTCACCCCGGAGAGGTTCAAGTACGCCGCGCTTCCTTCCCCCTGGCTCTCGAAGGCAGCCGCGGAGGATGGGCCCGGGAGGGTTGGCTCTCGCGCTCTTTTTCAGCGGGCCGGTTTGCTCCGCCGGTGCTTTTCCCCGGCTCCCCGTTTTTGAAGAAAAAAAATCCGCCTCGAGGATTGTTTAGCACTTCCTTCTTGGGATCCAGTAGTCCAGGGGTCTTCAAACTCGGCCCTTGGATGACTTGTGGACTGCAACTCCCAGAATTCCTCAGCCAGAGGCATGACCTGGCTGAGGAATTCTGGGAGTTGAAGTCCACAAGCAGCCGTCTTCAAACTTGGCCCTTTTAGGACTTGTGGACTTCAACTCCCAGAATTCCTCAGCCAGGCGTGCCTGGCTAGGGAATTCTGGGAGTTGAAGTCCACAAGCAGGGGTCTTCAAACTCGGCCCTTGGATGACTTGTGGACTTCAACTCCCAGAATTCCTCAGCCAGCAAGGCTGGGGAATTAATAACAGAGTTGGAAGGGACCTTAGAGGTCTTCTAGTCCAACCCCCTGCTTGAGCAGGAGACATCTAGGTTGGATATCCCTGTATCCTAGAGCAGGGGTCCCCAACCCCTGGTCCGTGCACCAGTACCGGGCCGCGGCACGCCAGCAACCGGTCTGCACAAACAAGCAAAGCCCCATCTGCGGGATATAGGCAGCACACAAAACCACACCATTTTGCCACACACAAAACCTTTCTCCACGGAACCAGTGGTCCCTGGTGCCCAAAAGGTTGGGGGCCTTTGTCCTAGAGGAAGCAGGGGTGTTCTTGCCGAGAAAACCACCTGGATAGCTTTGCCACACCTGAAGGGTACCTGCAAGAGCCACCTCCTGGGTCGTGTCACCCTGGCATGTGTGCAGTGCAATGCAGTGCGGAGGTTGAGTTGGGAAAACTTAACAATTCCGTTTCTCTGCTTCAACAAAGTTTTGTGTCTGGCAAAATGGCGCCCTCTCTTGGCCAGACCGGGTATTGCCAGCGTTCTGGTTTTTTCCCCCTTCAACTCGCCTTGTTATGTTGATAGTCCTGAAGATCCTTTTTTTTTTTTTTCCTCTTGGGAGATTGAGGGATGATGACTCCTCCCGTCCCACCCAAGGAGGCATTGCAACAATTTGCTTAAAAACTCTGACACCCCCCCCCCAAAAAAAAACCACAGTAAAATTCAGAGCATGACTTGCTTAACAACTGCCTTGCTTATCCAAGCAACCAAGAACTAAGGAGAAACTTCCTGACCGTTAGAACAATTAACCAGTGGAACCACCTGCCTCCAGAAGTGGTGAATGCTCCAACACTGGAAGTTTTTAAGAAGAGACCGGACAGCCATTTGTCTGAAATGGTATATAGGGTTTCCTGCCTGAGCAGGGGGTTGGACTAGAAGACCTCCAAGGTCCCTTCCATCTGTTATTCTGTTATTGTTCCTTCCTCCCTCCCTCCCTCCCTTCTACAACACTGGAAGTTTTTAAGAAGAGACTGGACAGCCCTTTGTCTGAAATGATATAGGGACTCCTGCTTGAGCAAGGGGTTGGACTAGATGACCTCCAAGGTCCCTTCCAACTTTATTATTGTTGTTGTTGTTATTATTACTATTAGTCTGAAATGGCATAGGCTTTCCTGCCTGAGCAAGGGGTTGGACTAGATGACCTCCAAGGTCCCTTCCAAATCTTCTATTATTATTATTATTATTATTATTATTATTATTATTATTATTATTATTATTATTATTATTAATTATTAGTCTGAAATGGCATAGGGTTTCCTGCCTGAGCAGGGGGTTGGACTAGATGACCCCCAAGGTCCCTTTCAAATTATTATTATCATCATCATCATCATCATCATCATCATTATTATTATTATTATTATTATTATTATTATTATTATTAGATCCCAATTGTGGTCCTAAATCAAGGACTAACCGTCATACAGGTAGCCCTCCAGTGACGAGCCCAACGTTTACGTCGCTAACTGAAACATTGGTTCGGTGGAGTTTTGCTCCATTTTGCGAATTTTTCTTTTGCCACGGTTGTTAAGTTGAACCACTGCAGGGGTTAAGTCGGTAAGACGGTTCTTAAGCGAATCTAGCCTGCCCGTTGACTTCGCTCGCCCAAGCGGGATCACATCACACACACACACACACACACACACACACACACACATGGGACGCTGCGACAGTCATAAAATACGAAGCGTCTGAATTTCGATCCTGTGACCCACAGGGCCGTAAGTTTGTGAAAAAACAGTCCCGGGTCCCTTTTTTTCCGGTGCCGTGGTGACTTTGAGCGGTCGCTAAACGGACTGTCGTAAGTCGAGGACTTAACCTGTATGGCATTTTGCTCCCCAGCTCTCTACGCGTAACCAGGATTGTGTGTGTGTGTCTGTCTTTCCCCCCAGCAACCTGGAAGGGTTCCTTGAGGAATTTGCTGACATCTCTAAGGAGGATCAAATTAAGAAGCTCCACGATCTGCTGGGTCCCCACATGTTACGGCGCCTGAAGGCCGACGTCTTCAAGAACATGCCAGCCAAGACGGAGCTGATCGTCCGGGTGGAGCTGAGCCCCATGCAGAAGTACTTTTGGGGGGGGTCTTTGGGGGGGTCCTCAAGGCCTTTCTGGGGAGAATTCATGATTTGGGGGTTGAGGTTAAATGGAGGTTCTCTGCCACCCGAATCAGGTCCTTTTTTTTTAAATTTCTTTTCTTTTTTTCCAAAGGCAATTGGACTTTCCTGCTGTTTTTGGGGGGGGGGGTTTCTCCCCCTTTTAAAACGTTTCGCTCGTCCCAAAGGTCCTTCTTTTTTTTCTTTCCTTTTTCTTTTTTCCCAAAGGCAGTTGGACTTGCCTGTTTTTTTATTTTTATTTTTTTCCTCTTTTAAAACGTTTCGCTTCTCCTCCGAGAGGCTCCTGAACTTCCAGGCGGAAGAAGCTGCTCGGAGGAGAAGCGAAACGATTTCAAAGGGGGGAAAAAAACGAAACGGGAAAGCCCGGTTTCTTTTGGAAGAAAAGGGGGGGGGGAAAGCAAACCCCTTTGGAGACTTCTTCTTTTTTTTTTTTTAGGGTTTAGGGGGTCTTTGGAAGTAAGGTGGGGGGTGGGTTTATAATAGGTGTTTGCAGGTGTCAGTAAAGTTTTGTGTGTAAGGAGCAGGAATTTGTTGAGTTAGAGCAGCGATGGAGAACTTCTGGGGCTTGGCAGGTCCAAAATTCAGAAAAAGGCTTCCTTGACTTTACTAGGTCTCTCTCTTTCTTTCTCTTTCTGTCTTTTTTCTCTTTCTCTTTCTCCCTCCCTCTTTTTCTTTCTCTCCCTTTCTCTTTCTCTTTCTCTCCCTCTCTCTTTCTCTCTCCCTTTCTCTTTCTGTCTTTTTCCTTTCTTTCTCTTTTTCCCTCCCTCCCTCTCTCTCTTTCTTTCTCCCTTTCTTTTTCTGTCTTTTTTCTCTTTCTCCCTCCCTCTCTCTTTCTTTCTTTCTTTCTCCCTTTCTCTTTCTGTCTTTTTCTCTTTCTCCCTCTCTTTCTTTCTCCCTTTCTCTTTCTGTATTTTTTTCTTTCTCTCTTTCTCTTTCTCCCTCCCTCTCTCTTTCTTTCTCTCTCCCTTTCTCTCTTTCTCTCCCTCTCTTTCTCTCTCTCCTCTCTCTCTCTCTCTCTCCCCCTCCCTCCTTCCCTTTCTCCCTTTCTCACACACACATACAGTAGTGGCCAAAATGGTGGAAACCTTTTGGGAAAAGTGTACAGTAGAAATGCCACCTTTGGTTTAAGTTTCCACCCATTTTTCTTCTCATTTCTTTATAACTGTAGCCTTGTTCACTTAATAATACTATTTTGCATCGCTTTCTGGGCAACCAGTCAACTCTTTGCACCATTACTTTAATTTTATTAGTTTTTACAAGCTCACTAAATGAAAGAACGCAAAAAAACCCAACCAACTGGATAGCGATCACGTAACACACTGACCAATGTCCTCCTCTCGGCTTCAATACAGGAGATCAATAACTGAATCATACTGTGATCTGATTGGCTCATTGCCAAAACAAGATGACACCTGATTGGCTCTCTAAACACTCATGCTCATTGGCTACAATCGGATGAAGGAAAGCTACCTGAGATCAACCTAAGCAAGTGGTGCTTCCTTTTTCTGGTTATTTGGCTATAACGTTTCATAGAATACAGATAATTGAACAACCTTTGTTCCATTACATTCTTGATTAAATTATCTTCCCATTGATATATAATTTTATGGTACTACTCCAAAACCAAAGTGGTGTTATTAGCCATCAAACCTCAAAAATACACTTTTTCCCAAAAGGTTTCCACAATTTTGGCCAGTTATTGTTCTCACGTACTGAAGCTGAGAGGAGGACATTTGTCAGTGTGTTATGTGATCGCTATCAAATCGGTTGGTTTTTTTTTGGTGTTCTCTCATTTCATGAGCTTGTACAACGTAACAAAATTAAAGTAATGGTGCAAAGAGTTGATCGGTCGCCCAGAAAGTGACGTAAAATAGTATTATTAAGTGAACAAGTTAGAAGAAAAATGGGTGGAAACTTAAACCAAAGGTGGCATTTCTACCGTATACTTTTTCCAAAAAGGTTTCCACCATTTTGGCCACTACTGTGTGTGCCTCTATGGGTAAGTGGATTATAGCATCTGTTCTCATGCTTTTCCCCTTCCTTTCTTATTTTTTTGACTCTAACCTTTTTTCCCCCCCCAAATCAGGAAATATTATAAATATATCCTGACTCGCAACTTTGAGGCGCTGAACTCGCGGGGCGGCGGGAACCAGGTCTCCTTGCTCAACATCATGATGGACTTGAAGAAATGCTGCAATCACCCCTACCTCTTTCCCGTGGCTGCGATGGTACGTTGGCCAGCTCAGTGGGTACCGGGGGGGATCAGGGCAGTTTGCTTTGCTTGGCAGGAGTGCCACCCCCCCCTCCCGGTGACGGGAATTGTCGCCTTCAGCTTAGGGTTCTGTTTTGCTAATAGCACTACCAGGTGGGCAGCTTCTCAGCGGAGAAACTCATGGATAAGTTTGGAGATTTCCATTTAATCTTCTATGAAGAGAAGAGAATCTGGGTAGCTCAGGGTTGGGATCCTCTCTGAGCTGGGTGGCTTTCTTGCAGACGTCTCATGACCCAACTAGGGAACATCATCAGTGATAGAAGGGAGTGGAGTTTGCAGAGGAGGAGGAGGAGAGAGGAGGACTGAGGGGTCCTTGGTGCTCTCTGAGCTGGGTGGTTTTCTTGCAGACGTTTCATGACCCAACTAGGTAACCTCATCAGTGCTAGAAGGAAGGGGGGATCTGCTGAGTGGAGAGAGGAGGAGGAAGAGGAAGAGGCAGAGGGGGGAGGAGGAGGACTGAGGGGTCCTTGGTGCTCCCTAAGCTTGGGGGTTTTCTTGCAGATGTCTCATGACCCAACTAGGGAACATCATCAGTGCTAGAAGGGAGTGGGGGTTGTGGAGAAGAGGAGGAGGAGGAGGAGGAGGAAGACAACTGTGGGGTCTTTGGTGGTCTCTGAGTTGGGTGGTTTTCTTGCAGACTTTTCATGACCCAACTAAGTAACCTCATCAGTGCTAGAACAGAGTGGGGTTTGGAGAGGAGGAGGAAGAAGAGGAAGAGGAGAAGGAAGGGAAGGATGGTGGGATGAGTTGCTTTCTTGCAGACGTTTCATGACCCAACTAGGTAACATCATCAGTGCCAGAAGGGAGTCTGGATTGTGGAGAGGAGGAACAGGAGGAGAAGGAGAAGGAGGAGGAGGACTATGGGGTCCTTGGTGCTCTCTGAGCTAGGTTGCTTTCTTGCAGACGTTTCATGACCCAACTAGGTAACCTCATCAGCGCTTGAAGGGAGTGGGGTTTGCTCTCTGTTTATGCACCAGTGGGCTTGATCTGTCGGTGTTCTTGGTGCTTCTTTGATCAGGCTGTTGTTTACTGTTGGATTGTTTGTCTGAATAGGTGCTTCCTTGATGAAGGTATCGTTTACTGTTTGAATGTTGGTCTGGTATAAATCCTGGTGTTAAATCTCTGCTTAGCTGGGTCTTGATTGGTGGCAGAGTCCTCCTAATAAACGGTTGGGGTAGTTCCCAATTAAGGAACACCCCCATCCCAAGAACGCTCCCACCAACACTGGCACATAAACAGAGAGCGAACCTTGCAATCCCATCTAGCACTGATGAGGTTCCCTAGTTGGGTGACGAAATGTCTGCAAACCGCCAAGCTCAAAGACCACCAAGGACCCCCAGTCCTCCTCCTCCTCCTCCTCCTTTCCTTCTCCTCCTCCTCCTCTTCTCCTCCTCCTCCCCTTCTTCTCATCCTTCTCCTTCTCCTCATCCTCTCTGCAACCCCCTACTTCTAGCACCGATGATGTTCCCTAGTTGGGTCATGAAACATCTGCAAGAAAATCCCAAACCTCAGAGAGCACCAAGGACCCCACAGTCCTCCTCCTCCCTGCAATCCCTTCTAGCACTGATGAGGTTCCCTAGTTGGGTGACGAAATGTCTGCACACCGCCAAGCTCAAAGAGCACCAAGGACTCCCTGCTTAATCTCGGGAGATGACATGACAGATCCTTTCCCTCCTTCTCCAAAAACGGAAACCCAGAACCCGCCTTCCGGTGTTATTCTCCCCCCGACGAGTGACCGTTGTCTTCTTGTCCTGGCAGGAATCTCCCAAGCTGCCCAGCGGCGCCTACGAAGGGGGGGCTCTCATCAAGGCCTCTGGGAAACTCATGCTCCTGCAGAAGATGCTGAGGAAGCTGAAGGAGCAGGGACACCGAGTGCTGATCTTCTCCCAGGTAAAAAACGGGCTCAGGGACGGATGGTCTAGACCGGGGGTGGTGGAATCGGCGATCTTTTGGGGATGGGGGGGTGACAGCCTTTGCCAGAAAAATCACCACACACTCACCCAGTAGAAGGCTGAAGCCTTCGAAAGAGGGCAGAGAAGAGCAGCGAAAATGATCAGGGGGTCTGGAGGCCAAATCGTCCGGTGAATGGCTAAGCTTGGGGTCTCTAAACTTGGCCCTTTGATGACTTATGGACTTCAACTCCCAGAATTCCTCAGCCAGCGTGAGGGAACTATGGTACTTTTATGACTTGAGGACTTCAAGTCCCAGAATTCCTCAGCCAGCGTGAGGGAACTATGACCCTTTGATGACTTGTGGACTTCAACTCCCAGAATTCCTCAGCCAGCGTGAGGGAACTACGACCCTTTGATGACTTGTGGACTTCAAGTCCCAGAATTCCTCAGCCAGCGTGAGGGAACTATGACCCTTTGATGACTTGTGGACTTCAACTCCCAGAATTCCTCAGCCAGCGTGAGGGAACTACGACCCTTTGATGACTTGTGGACTTCAGCTCCCAGAATTCCTCAGCCAGCGTGAGGGAACTATGGCCCCTTTATGACTTGTGGACTTCAACTCCCAGAATTCCTCAGCCAGCGTGAGGGAACTATGACCCTTTTATGACTTGTGGACTTCAACTCCCAGAATTCCTCAGCCAGCGTGAGGGAACTACAACCGTTTGATGACTTGCGGACTTCAACTCCCAGAATTCCTCAGCCAGCGTGAGGGAACTATGACCCTTTTATGACTTGAGGACTTCAGCTCCCAGAATTCCTCAGCCAGCGTGAGGGAACTATGACCCTTTGATGACTTGTGGACTTCAACTCCCAGAATTCCTCAGCCAGCGTGAGGGAACTACCACCCTTTGATGACTTGTGGACTTCAACTCCCAGAATTCCTCAGGCAGCGTGAGGGAACTACGACCCTTTTATGACTTGTGGACTTCAACTCCCAGAATTCCTCAGCCAGCGTGAGGGAACTACGACCCTTTTATGACTTGTGGACTTCAACTCCCAGAATTCCTCAGGCAGCGTGAGGGAACTACGACCCTTTTATGACTTGTGGACTTCAACTCCCAGAATTCCTCAGCCAGCGTGAGGGAACTACGACCCTTTGATGACTTGTGGACTTCAGCTCCCAGAATTCCTCAGCCAGCGTGAGGGAACTACGACCCTTTGATGACTTGTGGACTTCAACTCCCAGAATTCCTCAGCCAGCGTGAGGGAACTACGACCCTTTTATGACTTGTGGACTTCAACTCCCAGAATTCCTCAGCCAGCGTGAGGGAACTATGGGCCTTTGATGACTTGTGGACTTCAACTCCCAGAATTCCTCAGCCAGCGTGAGGGAACTATGGCCCTTTGATGACTTGTGGACTTCAACTCCCACTATTCCTCAGCCAGCGTGAGGGAACTATGGCCCTTTGATGACTTGTGGATTTCAACTCCCAGAATTCCTCAGCCAGCGTGAGGGAACTATGACCCTTTGATGACTTGTGGACTTCAACTCCCAGAATTCCTCAGCCAGCCAGCCAGAACGGCTGTGATAGGGAAGAGGGCCTCGGTTTCCTCTCCGTCGGACCTGAGCAACGGGTGGAAAGCCATCAGAGGGAGATCCAGCCTGGAAATAAGGAGGAATTTCCTGACAGTGAGGATAATTAATAATAATAATAATCAAGGGGACAGCTGGCCTCCTGCAGTGGTGGGTGCTGCATCGGTCTTCAAGAAGGACCGAGCAGCCATGTGTCTGAAAATGGTCTCCTGCTAGAGCAGGGGGTTGGACTAGAAGACCTTCAAGCTCCCCCCTTCAACCCCCTTCAATTTTAGGGTAATTGGGATGAGGGAGTTATATCTCAGAAATTTTTATTTTTCAGATGGGGCTAAAATGTATATATATATATATATATCTTTCCCCCTTCAATTGATTTCTAAGGAGAATATCCCATCTTACCTTGATTTACTGGATCTTGGACGCAGTGCACTTCATAAGAGATGAAGTTCCTTTTCTTCCTTCCCCCCCCCCCCCCCAATTAATCCCTTTGGAACGATTGCCGCGAAGGACATCATTTACATAACTTGCATAACGTTAGGATGCAGGCAACATCCAGGGCTACGTCTCCTTGGTCTCCCTTGTGGAAATGAGGCAAATGGTCTCCAGTTTGAATGAGGCACCCGGCAGGATTTCATTATTCCAGTTCCGATATTAGGAAGTTGCATCTCCTGTATAATGTTCACATACGCAAAGGCTGGAGAAGAACATGTACGTCGTTCCTCACTGGGGTCTCGGAGAGGAGATCGGAAGCCCCGTGAAGCATCGGTAGAAGAGAACATTTCAGTGTTGAACTCTGGGGTCCTTGGTGCTCTCTCTGAGCTGGGTTGTTTTCTGGAAGACGTTTCATGACCCAACAAGGGAACATCATCAGTGCTAGGAGGGAGTGTGGGAGGAGGAGGAGGAGGAGGAGGAGAACTGAGGGGTCCTTGGTGCTCTCTGAGCTTGGTTGTTTCCTTGCAGACGTTTCATGACCCAACTAGGGAACACCATCAGTGCTGGAAAGGAGGGAGGTTTGCAGAGCAGAAGAGAAGAACGGGAGGAGAAAGAGGAAGACTGTGGAGTCTTTGATGTTCTTGGTTGTTTACTTGCAGACATTTTATTATCCAACTAGCTAATATTATCAAGGCTAGAAGAGAGAGGGCCGTGTGGAGTGGAGGAGCAGGGGAGGAAGAGGGGAAAAAAAGAAGGGGGAGTGTTGTGGAGGGGAAGAAGAGGTCCTGGGTGGTCTCTGAGCTGACTCGGAAACATCATCAGTGCTAGAGGAGAGTGGGGTTTGCAGAGTAGAGAAGAAGAAGGGGAGGAGGAGGAGGGCTGTGGGGTCCTTGGTGTTCTCTGAGCTTGGCGGTTTTCTGGAAGACGTTTCATGACCCAACTAGGGAACATCATTAGTGCTAGAAGGGAGTGTGGGAGGAGGAGGAGGAGAACTGAGGGGTCCTTGGTGTTCTCTGAGCTTGGTGGTTTTTCTGCAGACGTTTCATGACCCAACTAAGGAACACAATCAGTGTTAGAAGGGAGGGGGGATTTGCTTTCTGTTTATATACCAGTGGCTTGCTCCTAACCACTCCTAACAATACTGACAAGGCACTATTACAGACAGAGAGCAAACCCCACTCCCTGCTAGCACTGATGATGTTACCTAGTTGGGTCACGAAACGTCTGCAAGAAGACCACCCAGCTCAGAGAGCACCAAGGACCCCACAGCCCCCCTCCTCTTCCTCCTTCTGCTCCTTCGTCTCCTCCTCTGCAAACCCTACTTCCTCCTAGCACTGATGATGTAACCTAGTTGGCTCACGAAACGTCTGCAAGAAAACCACCCAGCTCAGAGAGCACCAAGGACCCCACAGCCCTCCTCCTCCCTCCTCCTCTGCCTCTTCCTCCTCCTCCTCCTTCGTCTTCTCCTCCTCTGCAAACCCTACTTCCTCCTAGCACTGATGATGTTACCTAGTTGGCTCACGAAACGTCTGCAAGAAAACCACCCAGCTCAGAGAACACCAAGAACCGAGATTGCCTCTTAAAGGTGCCGGGTGTGTGTGTGTGTCTCAGTCCCCTCTGTAAGCCTGCTTAGTTCCTTTTCTATCGTGACTCTCTCTTTTTTACCCCCCTTTTACACCATCTGCGGAGTATTTTCCAGGTAGACTCATTAATCCGACTGGTTGACAGTTTCGCCTTTCCGCTTTCTGAAGGGCAGCTTCGGTCGAGGTGATGAACCTGTCTGGCAGTGAGGTTGTCAGGAAGAGCGCGGTGGCAACTGTCAGGTTCATTATCTCCGGAAACGACGCTTTGTAGCCGTCAAAATGCTATCAGCTCTAATGGAGCTTTCCTCCCGACTTGCCTTGTTGGAGGAGAACAACGGCAGGGACCGTAAATAACGCGAGGGCAGTTCGTTCTTTCTCTCGCTCCGTCCGTGGGGAGATGCAAAAAAAATCCCAGCCTTTTGCAATTCATCAGAAATAACCCTTCGGGTCTAGCCAGGATGATCCTGAATTTTTCCCGCCCGGCCAATCGGCTCTCGCGCTAGTTAAGTGGGTGCTGATTCCGGCTTCTTTGCGTGGTTAAAGGGACGATAGAAGATGGATTATTGGTTACAATGCCTTGGTAAGTTTTTGGTCGCCACGATATAAAAAAAGACGTTGAGACTTTAGAAAGAGTGCAGAGAAGAGCAACTAAGATGATTAAAAGGCTGGAGACAGAAACAGGAAGGACAGCTGCAGGAAGCGGGGGTGTCTAATATAACAAAGAGAAGGATTAGGGGTGACATGATAGCAGTCTTCCAATAGTTATGGGGTTGCCCCCCAAAAGAGGAGGGGGTCCACCTATTCTCCACAGCGCCTGAAGGCAGGACAAGAAGCAACGGATGGAAACTCATCGAGGGGAGAAGCAACCTGGAACTAAGGAGAAACTTCCTAACAGTGAGGACAATTAACCAGTGGAGCTGCTTGCCACCAGAAGTTGTGGGTGTCCCAACACTGGAAGTTTTCAAGAAGAGATAGGACAAGCATTTCTCGGGAATGTATAGGGTCTCCTGCTCAAGCGGGGTTGGACTAGATGACCTCCAACGCTGTTATTCTGTTAGTGGAACCACTTGCCTCCAGAAGTTGTGGGTGCTCCATCACTGGAGGTTTTTAAGGAGAAATTGGACAACCATCTGTTTGAAATGGCAGAGGGTCTCCTGCTTGAGCAGGGGGTTGGACTAGAAGACCTCCGAGGTCCCTTCCAATGCTGTTATTCTATTATTGCATGTTTTCTCGAAAACCTGCTGCCTCTTTCATGACGTCACGGACAGAGAATTTAAAAAAAGCTTTCGAAAGAGGAGACACGGGTAGTCCTCGTCTTACGAGCACGATTGGGACCAGGATGTCTGTTATTAAGCGAGACAGCTGTTAAGCGAGTCGCCCAATTTTATGGTTTTTTTTTTGGCCATTGTTGCTAAGTGAATCGTGCGGTCGTTAAGTGAATCTCGCGGCTGTTACGCGAGCCCAGCTTCCCACACTGAGTTTGCTTGCCAGAAGCTGGTTGGGAAATGGGTCGCAAATGGGGATCACGTGAGCCAGGATGACGCAAAGGTCATAAATTAAAGTCAATTGCCAAGCCTCTGAATTTTGATCACATGACCACGGGGGGGGGGGCTGCCCGCATCGGTTGCAAGTGTGAAAAATGGTCATAAATAAGTCACTTTTTTGTTCCCCCAGCTCTGATGTAAGTTTGAACGGTCCGCAAACGGAGAACTAACGGTACTTTAATTTTTCTCCAGTCGTTCGGCTTGCTGAGACGCAAAGGGGGTCGCGTTCTCACGACCGTGGGGGTTTCGACATGCCTCCTTTCCCCCCTTCTGACTGAGTCTCACTGACCGTGTGTGTGTGTGTCTTTTCCAGATGACCAAAATGCTGGACCTGCTTGAGGATTTCCTGGACTACGAGGGCTACAAGTACGAACGGATAGACGGCGGCATTACCGGAGCCTTGCGCCAAGAAGCCATCGATCGGTTTAACGGTGAGTGCGGAGGCCGCTCGAGCTGACGATGGGCTTTCTTTTTTTTGAGCTTCCTGTGACTTGGTTTCGGGCGTAATTGCGGTCGTACGCTGGGGACTTTTCTTGTTTCTGGTCACCTGCCTATCTGCTTTATGGGATGGCTCCCGTTTCTGGCATTAGAAGAGAGGGGGAAAAGGCTCTTCCTTGCTCAGATCTCATACGATAATACAGAGTTGGAAGGGACCTGGAGGTCATCTAGTCCAACCCCCCCCCCACGCCCAAGCACAGTAGACCTACACCATTTCTGACAGGTGGCGATCCAGGCTCTTCTTGAAAGCCTCCAGTGATGAAGCACCAACCTCTGAAGGCAACTTCTGTTCCACTGGTTGATTGTCCTCACCGTCAGAAAATTCCTCCTTATTTCCAGGTTGAATCTGTCCTTGATCAGTTTCCATCCGTTGTTCCTTGTTTGGCCTTCAGATGCTTTGGAAAATAGGTCGACCCCCCCCCCTCTCTGTGACAGCCCCTCAAACATTGGAAGACTACTATCATGTCTCCCCTGGTCCTTCTCTTCACTAGACTAGCCAGGCCCGGTTCCCACAATGTTTTAGCCTCCAGTCCCCTAATCATCTTTGTTGCTCTTCTCTGCACATCTACGATTTGCAGATCCAGAAACCTCCCCATTTTGGGTCGTTGGGCCTGTTGAATGCTGCTGTCAACGCTGCTAACATCGGATGTTTTTGCATTGACAACAGATGGAAATGTAGCCATCTTTTTTGCTTTGAGTGATAGATGATGCTGGGAGGGGGGAGGGATGTGAACGAGAGTCCGGCTAGACATAACAACACTAAACTCAGCGTGAGAATCAAGGTTATTGAGCCCAGAGCTGATAAGGAATTGGCGGGCTGGAGAACTGGAGAGGAAGCCCACACGCTTCAAGCCAATTGGGGAATACGATTTATGACAGTTAATTGGAGGAGGGAATTGTGCTTTGATACTATGTGCTCAGGGGAGGGGAATTCAGTTTTGGCCTCCGATTATGCAGTGCCGATGTTATGCTACTTAAATAAAAGATTCTTTAAGGTAAACAATGCCTCGAAGTTCTTTTGAAGAGTTTCGTCTGTCGGAACCATGACACAAGCAAGCAGTTGCCAGCCAGAATATTCCAACAGCGTTCCAAATATTGTCCTGAAGATGCTTTTTTTTCAGGAGGCTTCCTTGTTATGCATCATTATACGCCACCAGTATCAAGGACGCAGCTGTAGAGGTGGTCAACAGTATTAAGTATCTGGGGGTGCAGATAACTAACCATCTGACTTGGTCTCTCCACACCTCATCCTTAGTGAAGCGTGCAAATCAGCGTCTGCATTTCTTGCGTCGGATGAGGGGAGCACGTTTTCCTCCTCCTGTCCTGGCCACTTTTTAACAGAGCCACAATTGAAAGCGTTTTAACAAACCGCATCGCTGTCTGGTTTGGTGGCAGCAGTGCCTCAGATAGAAATTCCACACAGAGAGTTGCAGACGACACCAAGCTGGCCGGAATAGCCAACCCTCCAGAAGACAGGCTCAAGATACAGGAGGATCTGGACAGACTTGAACACTGGGCGCTATCTAACAAAATGAAATTCAGTGGTGAAAAAAGTCAGGTTCTCCATTTAGGCAAGAAAAACCAAATGTACAGGTATAGTATAGGAGGTACCTTGCTCAATAGTAGTAACTGTGAGAGGGATCTTGGAGTCCTAGTGGACAATCACTTAAATATGAGCCAGCAGTGTGCTGCAGCTGCCAAAAAAGCCAACACAGTGCTAGGCTGCATTAACAGAGGGATAGAATCAAGATCACATGAAGTGCTAATACCAATTTACAAGGCCTTGGTAAGGCCACACTTGGAATACTGCATCCAGTTTTGGTCACGATATAAAAAAGATGTTGAGACTCTAGAAAGAGTGCAGAGAAGAGCCACAAAGATGATCAGGGGACTGGAGGCTAAAGCATATAAGGAATGGCTGCTGGAATTGGGTATGTTAGTCTAATGAAGAGAAGGACGAGGGGGGACATGATAGCAGCGTTCCAGTATCTCAGGGGCTGCCCCAAAGAAGAGGGAGTCAAGCTGTTCTCCAAAGCACCTGAAGGCAGGACAAGAAGCCACGGATGGAAACTAATCAAGGAGAGAAGCAACCTAGAACTAAGGAGAAACTTCCCGACAGTTAGAACAATTAACCAGTGGTTTCCTGCCTGAGCAGGGGGTTGGACTAGATGACCTCCAAGATCCCTTCCAAATTTTATTATTATTACTATTACTACTACTACTACTACTACTACTGTGGTAAGGACAGCCGAGAAGATCATAGGAAGCTCACTTCCTGGTATTCAGGACGCTGCTTATAAGCGTTTTCATTCCGAATATGGAATATTTCACCTTTTGTTTGTTTTTATTTTTCCTCCTCTCCGTTACTCACCAAACCATTCCTTTTTCCAGCTCCCGGAGCCCAGCAGTTCTGCTTCCTGCTCTCCACGCGAGCGGGCGGCCTGGGCATCAATTTGGCCACGGCGGACACAGTGATCATTTTCGATTCCGACTGGAATCCCCACAACGATATCCAGGCAAGTCTCCCTCTCTGTTAACGAAGAGCCCAGGAGATCCTTGGGAGATCAGCTCAAAGCTTTTTCCCCTCTGGGTCCTTCACTCTCTCGGCCCAACCCACCGAACAGGGCTGATGTGGGGGGAAAAAAGAGGAGATGGAAGGAACCGTAGGTATGTTCGCCGCCTTGAGTTCTTTACAAACAGCGAGAAAGGCAAGTATAAAAAAATCAAATGAAATTATTTTGAGTCGCCTTCCTCTCTCGTCCGTTCCCCCCCCCCCTTTAGGCCTTCAGCAGAGCTCACCGTATCGGCCAGGCGAACAAAGTCATGATCTACCGCTTTGTCACCCGGGCCTCGGTGGAGGAACGGATCACCCAGGTGGCCAAGCGCAAGATGATGCTGACTCACCTGGTCGTCCGTCCCGGGCTGGGCTCCAAGTCGGGGAGCATGTCCAAACAGGAGCTGGACGACATCCTCAAATTTGGCACGGAGGAGCTCTTCAAGGACGAGAACGAAGGTGAGGGGACTACGAGGGGGTTACTGTGAAACGGGGAGAGCCCCCCGGGAGATTTAATGGCAGTAATCTAACCTCGTTGGCCTGTTGGAAACCCTTGAGAGGGTAAATGGTCTGGAAGAGCTTTGAAGACCGACAGACCTCGACTTACCAGCGTCCGGAGCTACAACGGCGTTGAAAAAAAGGGGCTTGTGGCCGTTTGTTTTGCCCTGGCGGCATTCCCCGCGGTCACGTGGTCAAAATTTGAATGCTTGGCAACTGACATGTACTTATGACGGTTGCAGCGTCCTGGGGGGGGTCACCTGATCCCCTTTTGCGACCTTCTGACAAGCAAAGTCAACGGGAGAAGCCGGTTTCAGTCAACAGTTGTGTTATTCCAGGGGTCTTCAAACTTGGCCCTTTGATGACTTGTGGATTTCAACTCCCAGAATTCCTCACCAGCATGCCTGGCTGAGGAATTCTGGGAGTTGAAGTCCACAAGTCCTCAAAGGGCCAAGTTTGAAGACCCCTGCTTGTGTGTATATAATGTACGTTCTTATTTCTGGTTTTTACTTGTGTGTAGTGTGCACCGTGGACAGCACTTAATTTGGTTGTGAGTTACACAATGACAATAAAGATATTCTATTCTGTTCCGTTCCATTTCTATTCTATTCTATTCTATTCTTATTTCTATTCTATTCTATTCCATTCTTATTCTTATTCTATTCTTATTCTATTCTATTCTATTCTATTCTATTCTATTCTATTCTATTCTATTCTATTCTATTCTATTCTATTCTTATTTCTATTCCATTCCATTCTATTCTTATTCTTATTCTATTCTTGTTCTGTTCTGTTCTGTTCTATTCTATTCTATTCTATTCTACTCTATTCTTATTCTTATTCTTATTCTTATTCTTTTCTATTATTTCTATTCTATTCTATTCTAGTCATAAGTCACTTTTTTTTCAATGCCGTTGTAACTTTGAACGGTCACTAATGTTGTGGACTAGCTGGACCTATAACCATTCTGGGCTGATTCAATGGGGGAAATCCAGTTCTCATCATCCCAGTGTTGTTGGTGACAAAAACGGCCTCAAATCAGCCACAATATTCTATTCCAGGCGAGAACAAAGAGGAGGACAGCAGCGTGATTCACTACGATAACGAAGCCATCGCCCGGCTCCTGGACCGTAACCAGGACGCCACCGACGACGCCGACGTCCAGAACATGAACGAATACCTCAGCTCCTTCAAGGTGGCGCAGTACGTGGTTCGGGAGGAGGATAAGGTCAGTTGTGGCGTTGTGGCTGTTCGGCTTTACGGCCACTGGCTGGCGCAAAGGGGGCCCTGCCTATAGCTCACTCTGGGTCAGTGTCTCTCAATCTGAGCCGCTGTAAGATGGGTGGACTTCAACTCCCAGAATTCCCCACCCAGCATCCAGCGTGAGTAGGACAAGAACATAGAACCATCAGAGTTGGAAGGGACCTTGGAGGTCTTCTAGTCCCACCCCCTGCACAAGTAGAAGACCCTATCCCATTTCAGACAAATGGCTGTCCAGTCTCTTCTTAAAAACCTCCAGTGTTGGCACACCCACAACTTCTGGTGGCAAGCAGTTCCACTGGTTAGTTGTCCTCATTGTTAGGAAGTTTCTCCTCAGTTCTAGGTTGCTTCTCTCCTTGATCAGTTTCCATCCGTTGCTTCTTCTTCTCGTTGTACACATGTTGCACTTTGACAATAAAGGTTGATTTGATTTGATTTGATTTGATTTGATTCTTGTCCTGCCTTCGGGTGCTTTGGAAAATAAGTTGACCCCCCTCTTCTTTGGGGCAGCCCCTCAAATACTGGAGCAGATGTGGCTGGACTATCTTTACCACCTTTTTTGTAACTTTCTTAATAGACGATGGGAATGCGGTAGACATAATGTAACTTGACTTCAGCAAAGTGAAAAAAAACCAAAAACAGCTGGCTGGGGAATTCTGGGGAGTTGAAGTCCACCCAATCTTAAGGTGGCCAAGGCTGCGAAATGTTGTTCTCTGTGATTAATATATTTATAGGTATTTATATGTAAGGGTGTAGATATATACATAGGTTGTACGTAGCATGTTTATATGTCTGTTAGGTGTGTGTATAATTTGGGAGCGAGCCACAGAATTTCATTTTTAATGTGTGCCAGTGTGCCCACAGTAAAAAATGACAATAAAGGTTATCTTTTCTTTTATCTTATCTTACCTTACCTTATCTTATCATCATCTTATCTTGCCTTGCCTTGCCTTATCTTCTTATCATCTTATCCTATCCTATCCTATCCTATCCTATCCTATCCTATCTTATCCTATCTTATCCTATCTTATCTTATCTTATCTTATCTTATTTTATTTTATTTTATCTTATCTTATCTTATTTTATCTTATCTTATCTTATCTTTTTCCTTCCCATCTCATCTCACGTTACCTGTTCCAATCTCTCTGTCTCTCTCTGTCTCTGTCTCTGTCTCTCTTCCTCTTTCTCTCTCTCTCTGTCTCTCTCTCTCTGTCTCTGTCTCTCTCTGTCTCTCTCTCTCTCTTCCTCTTTCTCTCTCTGTCTCTCTCTCTCTTCCTCTTTCTCTCTCTCTCTCTCTGTCTCTCTTCCTCTTTCTCCCTCTCTCTGTCTCTCTCTCTTCTATTTCTCCTCTCTCTCTCTCTCTCTCTCTCTCTCTCTCTCTTTCTCCCTCTCTCTCTCTCTCTCTCTCTCTCTCTTCCTCTTTCTCCCTCTCTCTGTCTCTCTCTCTCTGTCTCTCTCTCTCTCTTCCTCTTTCTCCCTCTCCCTCATAGATTGAAGAGATTGAACGGGAGATAATTAAGCAGGAAGAAAACGTGGACCCCGATTACTGGGAGAAGCTGCTGAGGCACCATTACGAACAGCAGCAGGAGGACCTGGCTCGCAACCTGGGCAAAGGGAAGCGGGTGCGAAAGCAGGTGAACTACAACGACGCTGCCCAAGAGGACCAAGGTCAGTGCTTCGGAAATGAAAAACGGCACCTTCTGGTTTCTGGTTTCTTCTTCATCTTTTACTTTAAGGATCGGAATCCTGTTCCAATATTCCTTTGCTTTATCCCACGTCCACCATATCGCACGTCCACCGTAAACCCTAGTTTACACTTAAAAATTTCCAAGATTTTGAGCCGTCCCCAAATCCCCGTCTTGTGTCGCTTTGCAAACTGGCACGTTTCGTTTTTTCCCCCCCAGACAATCAGTCTGAATACTCGGTGGGCTCCGAAGAGGAGGATGAAGACTTTGACGAGAGGCCAGAAGGTTAGGGCTGCTTGGGGGGGGGGGTGTCTTCATCCTGTACGTCTGAAAAGGCTCTGAGGACTTTCAGAGTCCGGTCATTTAATCCAAAATGCCCCCTTCCATTTTTATGGCCCTCGGTGGTCCACCCAGAACGAAATCTCCTGGGCGAACCAAACTGGACATCTTGGTGCTTTGATCTAGCAGTGCTTGCAATTTGATTTCACGGCTGTGAATGGTGAATGTGTGTGGTACTGAAAAGCACAGCCAGCGTTGAGTTCTGATGTGCTTCCCAAATGGGGCACAATTTTGCCCTCCCTGAGTAGGCCGTGTATGGGGAGAAGCTGTTCTCTGTGGCCTTTAACGCTCCCTGAGCTTGGTTGCCGACATTTCGTGACCCGACTGGGTAAGCTCCTCAGCGCTAGCAGGGAGTGGGGTTTGCGGAGGGGAGGAGAAAGAGGAAGAGGAGGAGAGGAGAGCAGGAGGAGGAGGACAACTGCTGTGGGGTCCTTGGTGCTCTCTGAGCTTGGTAGTTTTCCGGCAGACGTTCTGTGGCCCAGCTAGGCAACCTCATCAGTGCTAGAAGGGAGTAGAGCGTGCGGAGGGGAGGAAGAAGAGGAGAACGGTGGGATTCTTGGTGCTGTCTGAGCAGGCGTTTCGTGATCCAGCTAGGTAACAATATTAGCTCTAGAAAGGAGGAGGAGGAGAACTGTGGGGTCCTTGGTACTCTCTGAGCTTGGTGGTTTTCTTGCAGACGTTTCATGTCCCAACTAGGGAACATCATCAGTGCTAGAAGGGGGGGAGAGGAGGAGGAGAGGAGGAGAGAGGAAGAAGAAAGAGGAGGAGAGAGGAGAGAGAAGAAGAACTGAGGGGTCCTTGGTGCTCTCTGAGCTTGGTGGTTTTCTTGCAGACGTCTCATGACCCAACTAGGTAGCATCATCAGTGCTAGAAGGGAGTGTGGGAGGAGGAGGAGGACTGTGGAGTCCTTGGTGCTCTCTGAGCTTGGTTGATTTCTTGCAGACGTCTCATGACCCAACTAGGTAACCTCATCAGCGCTAGAAGGGAGAGGGGTTTGCTCTCTGTCTATATACAGCTGGGATTCTTCCCTAATAATGGCAGTCAGCCAGCTTTGCTCCTTTTGGGTGGAATCCAGCATTTCTTGTCATCACTTCGGTGACTCTTCTTGGCATTCTTTGTTCCGAGGAATATCTGGCGTTGGCTATACCAACATTGGAAACCTGGTTGAATGGTGGCAACCGGACTAATGTTTTTCGTTAGCTTAAGACCTTTCGCTGCTCGTCCGAGCAGCTTCATCCGTCCGAGCAGGTCAAGTTAGGCGGAGCGGCGTGAAGGTCAAGTTAGGCAGAGGAGCGTGGGAATGTACCAACGTCGGGGGTTTCCTCCCCCAAAATGCCTTGCAATATGTCGGCGAAGACCCTCGGCCATCCAGGCCCAGGTGTCTGAAGGTTGAATGGTGGCAACTGGATGGATTTTTGTTGTTGTTGTTGTTAGCTTGAGGCTAGGCAAGGCTTCTTTGTGGAGAAGGGGAGGCCTTTGGGAGGGGAGGGGGCTCCTGAGCATACCTCCGGGCGATTGAAATATTTGCTTGTCTCTCCCGCTGCGAATCAAGGTCGCCGCCAGTCCAGGAGGCAGCTTCGGAACGAGAAGGACAAACCTCTCCCCCCACTTCTGGCCCGGGTCGGTGGGAACATTGAGGTGAGATTCAAGCTCTCCGGGGATGCAGTGGGAAGGGTGGTAGGGGGGGAGAGGGAGGGAGAGAGAGAGAAAGAGTAGGAAAGGGGGAGAGAAAGAATAAAAAAGGGGGGGAGAGAGAAAGAAGGGGAGAGAGAGAAAGAGAGGGAGGGAGAGAGAAAGAGAGAGAGGGAGAGAGAGAGGGAGAGAGGGACACTGCCAGTGACGGTAAAAGTGGGCTAGTTGCCAAGTACCCAAGGTGCAGGCGTGTGTGTGTGTGTGTGTCCCTCCCTCTCTCCCTCTTCCTCCTTCTTTCTCTCCCTCTCTCTCTCTCTCCCTCTTCCTCTCTCTCTCTGTCCCCCTCCCTCTCTCCCTCCTTCTCTCCCTCTCCCTCTCTCTCCCTCCCTCCCTCCCTCTCTCTCTCTCTCTGTGTATGTCTGTGTGTAACTATCTGAACTTCGAGTCTCGGGTGTAAGGCTAGGTCCGTGGGAACTTTGTTGCTAGGCGAGCGGTCGTCGTATGCCACGGACGCCCTTGCGCCGTGTCGAGGTGCCGCCGCGGCGCGTGTGTTGTGCGGTCTGACCTTGTCCCGTGTGCTGCCTCTCCCCAGGTGCTGGGCTTCAACACCCGCCAGCGCAAGGCCTTCCTGAACGCCGTCATGCGCTGGGGGATGCCTCCCCAGGACGCCTTCACCTCCCAGTGGCTGGTTCGGGACTTGAGAGGCAAGACGGAGAAGGAGTTTAAGTAGGTACCCCCTCCTTTGGGATTCACCGGGAGGGGCGTGGGCGGGGGGGGAAACAATGCAAGCCACAGAACGTGCCATTTAAAAAAAAAAAAAAACTTATTAAAAAGAAATCTGAAAGATGAGTTCATCCTTCAGTTTATAGCTTGGGGAAAAATTGGGGAAAGAATACGTCGTTTTGAGGATTTTTTCCTTGCTCCTTGCGCGAATCCACGCTCTGATCTAAACCCTGCCAGTAAGCAGCAGCCCCACCAGTCTGCCCCCATTTGTGAACCTCCCTTGGGAAAGATTTCTTTTTTTCTCTCTTTTATTTTTTTTGTGTGTGCGTGTTAGATGTCACCTTGACCAGTTTGTTTGTTTATTTATTTATTTTTGTAATATACTTTATTGATTTTTTTTAAGAACATAAATCACTTGATAATTTGGTGAACAGTGTGTTGTCTGGGTGACATTTGTAAAACAATCGTTAACGATTGATTTCTATAAATCCATATTCCACATAGTAATTTTAGTTGATTTCCTCTTTTCCCCCCAAAATATCCTCTTTTGCAAACATTGAGTTAACACAGTTCTTATTGCTTTGATAAAGAACAATTGAATATATATCTATATCTATCTATCTATCTATCTATCTATCTATCTATCTATCTATCTATCTATCTATCTATCTATCTATCTATCTACCTACCTACCTACCTACCTACCTACCTACCTACCTACCTACCTACCTACCTACCTACCTACCTACCTATCTATCTATCTATCATCTATCTATCTATCTATCTATCTATCTATCTATCTATCTATCTATCTATCTATCTATCTATCTATCTATCTATCTATCTATCTATCTATCTATCTATCTATTCCCCCAATATTCCTAAAAATAATAATCATATCAGTATAATATTTCTTTTCTATTCAGACATTCGGCTTGCCTTATCGTAGATCCTGTTACAATCCTTATTTTAGTTTATTTCTCCGTTGGTTTCTGACCTTCAGCAAAAAATCTACTTTCTTGTCGTTTAAAACCCCTTCTTGCTCTTTTACTCTTTTACTCTGGACAGTTCAGCCCCGTGAAGGGTGGAGGATCAATCTCAGAGCTTGTAGGCTGGTTTACAAACATTTAGTTTCCAGGCTAGGCAGGCATCTTCAATGGAGTATGGGGGATGTCAGTGTCGGGGGGAGGGGGGGTTTATTCTGTTGATAAGGGCTTCAGGTGTTGTGGGTGTGTCCAGTGAGGGTCTTGTGCTGGGTCTTGGGGAAGTGACTGTTCATTATCTGCACCCCCAGATACTTAATACTGTTGACCACCCCCATAGCTGCACCCTTGATACTGAGTGGCTTGCGACTGTGCCTTCTCCAAGGAGTCCTGTCTTCTCCTTTGGTGGCCAAAGTATTTAATAACAACAACAACAACAACAACACTAATAATAATAATAATAATAATAATAATAATATTGGAAGGGACCTTGGAGGTCATCTAATCCAACCCCCTGCTCAGGCAGGAAACCCTATACCATTTCAAACAAATGGCTGTCCAATCTCTTCTTTAAAACTTCCAGTGTTGGAGAAGGGAGGGAGGAAGGGAAGGAAGGAAGGAAGGAAGGAAGGAAGGAAGGAAGGAAGGAAGGAAGGAAGAATAATAGAATAACAGATGGAAGGGACCTTGGAGGTCATCTAGTCCAACCCCCTGCTCAGGCAGGAAACCCTATACCATTTCAGACAAATGGCTGTCCAGTCTCTTCTTAAAAACTTCCAGTGTTGGAGCATTCACCGCTTCTGGAGGCAGGCTGTTCCACTGGTTAATTGTTCTCACTGTCAGGAAGTTTCTCCTCAGTTCCAGGTTGCTTCTCTCCTTTTGACCCTTTGATCAAAAGAACGCAAGACAAGAAGCAACGGATGGAAACCAATCAAGGGGAGAAGCAACCTGGAATGAAGGAGAAACTTCCTAAGAGGGAGGACAATTGACCAGTGGAACAACCTGCCCCCAGAAGCAGTGAATGCTCCAACACTGGAAGTTTTTAAGAAGAGATTGTCTGGAACGGTCTAGGGCAGGGGTCTCCAACCCCCAATCAGTGGACCGGTAGCGGTCCGCGGCATGCCAGCAACCGGTCCGCACAAACAAGCAAAGCCCCATCCGAGGGATGCAGGCAGCACACGAAACCAGGCCCCCTCTGGTCCGCGGAAAAACCTCTCTCCACGGAACCGGTGGTCCCTGGTGCCCAAAAGGTTGGGGTCCCCTGGTCTAGGGTCTCCTGCTTGAGCAGGGGGCTGGACTAGGAGACCTCCGAGGTCCCTTCCAGTCTTTAATTCTGATTAAAACATGCCAGCCAGCAAATTCACCCTCCTGCTTGGCACTTCCACCTCTGGCTGTGCCGTGAATCCAAAGGCTCTTGGAAGTGTCTTGATCCCATCCGCAACGGGTCTCTTGGGAAGGCAGACGGTGGCCTCCCCTTAACAGACCACCCACCCTCCCGATGGCTGCCACAGAGGCTCCGGGGAGGAAGCCTCTGATGTTGCCCCAGGTCAGAGGTGGGAATCCTTCCTTGGTGATCGCCTGCAGGCGTCACCTCCTCCTCCTCCTCCTCCTCCTCCTCCTCCTCCTCCTTTGAGGCTCACGGCAGCTGCTGCTCATCCGGAGGTCCCAAAAACATCCTCAGTGGAGTCGTCTTCTTTTTTCCTCTATCTATCTATCTATCTATCTATCTATCTATCTATCTATCTATCTATCTATCTATCTATCTATCTATCTATCTATCTATCTATCTATCTATCTATCTATCTATCTATCTATCTATCTCTATCACTATCTATTTATCTATCAATCATCTCTCTCTATCATCTATCTATCTATCTATTATCTCATCTATCATCTACTATCTTCTATCTCTCTTTCTATCTATCTATCTCTATCTATTCTATCTCTCTATCATCTATCTATCTATGCTATCTATCCTATCTATCTAGCTAATCTTCTACCTACCTACCTATCTGTCTCTCTATCTTGTCCTCTCTATCTATCTATCTATCTTATCTATCTTCTATCTATCTATCTATCTATCTATCTATCTATCTATATATCTATCTATCTAATCTTCTATCTATCTACTATCTATATATCTATCTATCTATCTATCTATCTATCTATCTATCTATCTATCTATCTATCTTTCCTCCCTCCCATCCCTCCCTCCTCCATCCATCCATCTATCATTTATCCCCTATCTGTCTATATCAATGTATGTCTCTCTCAGTGTCTCTGTTCTCTCTCTCTCTCTCTCTCTCTAAATCTATCTTATCTAAATACCTACCTAACTATCTATGAAGCTAGTGTGAGCTTGATTGACAGCTGGGCCTTTGGTGTCTCTCTCCCCCCCCCCCTCCTTTTTCCACTTGGCTTTTCTTTCTAAAGAGGATTCTTGCTTACCGCTGTCGCTACGCTCCGCATAGGGCTTCCTGCTTCTGTCTGATTCAAGTGCTTCCCGTCTTCCCTGATAAACACAGATTTTTGCCTCTGGCTGTTTCCATCTCTTCCTTTGAAGAGGGCGCTTGCGGCAGGGGTGTGTTTGTGTGTTTGTGTGATTCCCCTGAAACAAAGCGAGCGTTCGTTGGTGATCAGTGAGCAACAAGGTAGATTGGAAAAAAAGCTGTGGCTCCGCCCAAAGCCCGTTGCTCCTCGGTGGTCTCTGGGAATTGGCTTAGCCCCTTGGCTTGCCTCGCTCCCTCCCCAGTATAAGCTCCAGAAAGCAAACAAAAAACAAAAACCAGCTCAGAGAGCAACCAAGGAACCCACCACCCACACAACACACACGACACCAGTCCTTCTCCTCCTCCTCCTTTCCTGCAAACCCGTTATCTTCTACACTGCTGACGTGACTCTGTTGGGTCGTGAAAACGTCTGCAAGAAACCCCTCCCAATGTACACAACAGACAATCGTGGGCACTCCAGACGCATGAGCAGCAATGGTTATCAGCAGCAACCCAGCCCTTGCCTTTCCTTCCTACATTCTTGCCCTTCCCGCTCTGCGGAACCTTGCTGCTCTCTGGCGGGGGGGGGGGTGATTTCCTGCAGACGTCTTATGACCCAACTAGGGAACATCGTCAGGGCTAGAAGGGAGGGGGGATTGTGGAGAGGAGGAGGAGGAGGACTGAGGGATCCCTGGTGCTCTCTGAGATTGGCTGTTTTCTTGCAGACATTTCATGACCCAACTAGGGAACATCATCAGTGTTAGAAGGGAGTGGGGTTTGCAGAGAGCAGGAAGAAGAGGAGAACTGTGGGGTCCTTGGCGCTCTCTGAGCTGGGTGCTTTTCTTGCAAACATTTCATGACCCAACTAGGTAATGTCATCAGTGCTAGAAGGAAGAGGGGGTTGTGGAGAGGAGGAGGAGGAGGACTGTGGGGTCCTTGGTGCTCTCTGAGCTTGGTGGTCTTCTTGCAGATGTTTCACGACCCAACTAGGGAACGTCATCAGTGCCAGAAGGGAGTTTCTCTACAAGTGTCTTGCCCTGTCAAGGGGGTCTTGGGAACCCCACTGAATATTCTCTTCTCTTCTTCCCTTTCCTCAGTTGGCATCCCTGCCCAAATCCTCCCTTTGTTGCTTGCTGAGCGGCGCTTGGCTTCCCCAGTGTCTCCCCTGAGATTTCCAGACAGGCTGAAAAATCTAAAGAATGCAGTTTTATTCTTGTGCCAGGCTTTGTTTTGGTCCGTTGGGGATGAGAGTGTGTGCGGAATAACCCTATTTATTTACTTACTGACTTACTTGCTCCAGCTTTATAATTTTTTACAAATAACTCGAGGCGGTGAACGTATCCGACATACCTTCCTCTTTTCCCCACAACAACAACCCGGTGAGGTAGGTTGGGCTGAGAGAAAGACTGTCCCAAAGTCTCTCGGCTGGTTTTCACGGCTAAAGCAGGACTAAAATTAAGAGCCTCTTGGTGATTGGCCCAAAAAAGTCACCCAGCAGGCATTCGTGGCTAAGGGGGGACTAGAATTCCCGGTCTCCTGGTCTTTGTGTCAGAAGTGTTGGCCCAAAGTCACCCAGCCGGCTTTCATGGCTAAGGCGGGACTAGAACTCCCAGTCTCCGGCCTTCTAGACCAAACGAGAGCAAGCCAGGCGCTTTGTTTGCCAAATGATGATGGTTCTTACTCATCTGACATCCTCTCCAAGCACGTTTCTGTCTGTGTTTTCCTGGAGAGCGGCGTGCAGGGCTGACCGCCTCTCCCTCAAGCAGACACAGAGTGAGGCAAGGCTGTGGCCAGGCGCATTGGCGAGTCTAAGGCGTGACTTCTGCCAAGCTGGCCCACAGCTACAGGTCCCGCTGCTCCCGGGATGACGATGCACGAAGAGAATCTGATGGCAAACGGGCGGATGGGAGACTTTCAGACGCCCAGGGCGAGTATCTGCTCTAGGGTCCCTACCTAGGTGGTCTCCACTCCCTGCTCCTAGGACACGGTCTCTCGGCCTTAGCAGCTGTAGGATGGGTGGACTTCAACTCCCAGAATTCCCCAGCCATTGTTGCGACTGTAGGATGGGTGGACTTCAACTCCCAGAATTCCCCAGCCATTGTGGCGACTGTAGGATGGGTGGACTTCAACTCCCAGAATTCCCCAGTCATTGTGGCAACTGTAGGATGGGTGGACTTCAATTCCCAGAATTCCTCAGCCATTGTAGCAACTTTAAGATGTGTGGACTTCAACTCCCAGAATTCCCCAGCCATCGTGGCGACTGTAGGATGGGTGGACTTCAACTCCCAGAATTCCCCAGCCATTGTGGCAACCTTAAGATGGGTGGACTTCAACTCCCAGAATTCCCCAGCCATCGTGGCGACTGTAGGATGGGTGGACTTCAACTCCCAGAATTCCCCAGCCATTGTGGCAACTGTAGGATGGGTGGACCAACTCCCAGAATTCCCCAGCCATCGTGGCAACTTTGAGATGTGTGGACTTCAACTCCCAGAATTCCCCAGCCAGCCAGCATTCTCCAGGCAGCTTACAGTTGCCATGATGCCAGCTGGGGAATTCTGGGAGTTGAAGTCCACACCCTTTAAAATTGGCAAGATTGAGAAACACTGTCCTACAAGCTTCCTCCCCATCCCCCCATTTGTTCTGGGGCTGTTGGGAGTTACCTGTTTCTCTGGAACATCCCTGCAATTCAATCCAATCAAATTCCCTTAATCCAAAGATTAATCAAATTCCCTTAATCAAATTCCCTTAATCCAAAGATATGTGGTTTGACATTTTTTCCCTGGACTGGAGGGAATCACGATCACCCACAATCGCATCCTCTTTCCCTTAATTTTCCTAACACTTTTTAAAAAAAAACAAAAAACAGGGCAGCTGACAGCCTTCAGCATCTGTGGTGTCCCTGAATTCCACCAAGAACTTAAATCCCTACGGAGCAATCCTCAACGTCAGGGGTCTTTCAACTTGGCCCTTTGATGACTTGTGGACTTCAACTCCCAGAATTCCTCAGCCAGGCACGCCGGCAGAGGAATTCTGGGAGCTGAAGTCCACAAGTCATGAAAGGGCCATAGTTCCCTCACGCTGGCTGAGGAATTCTGGGAGTTGAAGTCCACAAGTCATCAAGGGGTTATAGTTCCCTCACGCTGGCTGAGGGATTCTGGGAGTTGAAGTCCACAAGTCATGAAAGGGCCATAGTTCCCTCACGCTGGCTGAGGAATTCTGGGAGTTGAAGTCCACAAGTCATCAAAGGGTCATAGTTCCCTCACGCTGGCTGAGGGATTCTGGGAGTTGAAGTCCACAAGTCATAAAAAGGACACAGTTCCCTCACGCTGGCTGAGGAATTCTGGGAGTTGAAGTCCACAAGTCATGAAAGGGCCATAGTTCCCTCACGCTGGCTGAGGGATTCTGGGAGTTGAAGTCCACAAGTCATCAAAGGGTCATAGTTCCCTCACACCGGCTGAGGAATTCTGGGAGTTGAAGTCCACAAGTCATCAAAGGGCCGAGTTGGAAGACCCCTGCTTGTGGACTTCAACTCCCAGAATCCCTCAGCCAGGCACGCCGGCTGAGGAATTCTGGGAGTTGAAGTCCACAGGTCATGAAAGGGCCGAGTTGAAGACCCCTGCTTGTGGACTTCAACTCCCAGAATCCCTCAGCCAGGCACACCGGCTGAGGAATTCTGGGAGTTGAAGTCCACAAGTCATGAAAGGGCCGAGTTGGAAGACCCCCGCTCCACGTCTTTGCCAACTAAACACTGTTGCAAAGAGCTGCTCCGAGTTTCTCTATCAATGGGTACAGATGGACCTTTGGACTTCATGTCTCCTCCAGGGCCTACGTTTCTCTCTTCATGAGGCACCTGTGCGAACCCGGGGCGGACGGCTCGGAGACCTTTGCCGACGGGGTGCCGAGGGAGGGTCTCTCCAGACAGCAAGTCCTGACACGGATAGGAGTCATGTCTCTGGTTAAAAAAAAGGTACGGAGCTGTGGGGCAGCAAAGGCGGATGGGTCAGGAGGAGGCACCCATCATCCACTGCCCTTCCAAGTACTCGGCACTGGTGTGAGCAGGGCTTCCTTCTCCAAGGGAAAAAGGATGACATGTTGGTTTAAACCAGGGGTCTTCCAACGTGGCCCTTTGAGGCCTTGTGGACTTCAACTCCCAGAATTCCTCAGCCAGGCACTGCCTGGCTGAGGAATTCTGGGAGTTGAAGTCCACAAGTCATCAAAGGGTCAAGTTTGAAGACCCCTTCTTGTGGACTTCAACTCCCAGAATTCCTCAGCCAGGCAGGCTGGCTGAGGAATTCTGGGAGTTGAAGTCCAGAAGTCCTAAAAGGGCCAAGTTGGAAGACCCCTGCTTTTGGACTTCAACTCCCAGAATTCCCCAGCCAGGCACGCCTGGCTGAGGAATTCTGGGAGTTGAAGTCCACAAGTCATCAAAGGGTCAGGTTTGAAGACCCCTGGTTTAAATGAAGATGTTCTGCGTTCTTTCTGAGGATGTGGGGGTGAGGGGTGGTGCTCATTAGCCTGGAGGCCTTTAATACAAGGGCACCTTTGTAAATCTGTACACTGTCCGTGTATTTATCGATATCTTGCCTGTATTATCTTTGTAAATAACTCCAAGCAGTGGACATACCTAATATTCCTGCCTCCTTTTCCTATTTTCTCCACCATCAACCGCCCTCTGAGAGGGGCTGGCTTGAAAGAGAGGGACGGGCCCAAAGTCACCTATCTCAGAGCTCCCCAATCTTTTCCGGCTTGGCAGCCCGGGAGGAGCAGGGAAATGTGCGCACGCGCAGCCTACCTGCGCAAACGGGCGCGTGCACGGTGGTGGCGCAAACGGGGCGCTGGCACCCATGCCGGTGGCTGTGCAGCGGCGCTACTGCGAGTGGAGGGGGGCTGGCCAGCTATTCCCATGGCCAACACACCATGGCCCAGTACCGGGCTGCGGACCATAGGTTGGAGACCCCTGGCTTTCATGGCTAAAGTGGAACTAGAATTCACCGTCTCCTGGTGATGGGCTTTAAAGTACCCAGCTGGCTTTCATGCTTAAGGCGGGACTAGAACTCACCGTCTCCTGGTCACTGGCCCAAACTCACCTATCTGGCTTTCATGGCTAAAGTGGAACTAGAATTCACCGTCTCCTGGTGATTGGCCCAAAGTTACCCAGCTGGCTTTCATGCTTAAGGCAGGACTAGAACTCACCGTCTCCTGGTCACTGGCCCAAACTCACCTATCTGGCTTTCATGGCTAAAGTGGAACTAGAATTCACCCTCTCCTGGTGATTGGCTTTAAGTTACCCAGCCGGCTTCCGTGCTTAAGGCGGGACTAGAACTCACCGTCTCCTAGTTTCTAGGCCAGCACTTTTAACCATTGCACCCGAGTGTCTCTCTAAACAACGTGCTTCTTGTTTTTGTGCGTTCTATAAAATCCCAGCCAAGAATTTGCCAGGCTAGACGCTTCTCTGCTTCTATGGAAGAGTTTCGTTTTTGTAAAATTGCTCACGGGGGCATGGGTGTGTGTGTGTGTGTGTGTGCTTTTGCGTGATAGGTGCAAGAGTTTGAACACATCAACGGCCGCTGGAGCATGCCTGAACTGATGCCTGATCCCAGCGCTGACTCCAAAAAGTCCTCCCGGGCCTCGTCCCCCACCATCAAGACCTCCACCACCACCCCGGACCCCAGCTGCACCAATACGCCTTGCACCTCCAAGCCAGGTAGGCACCCAGCCGAGATGGAGCCAGGATCGGTCACAAGGGACGGGGGGGACCCGAACCCCGAATCCCTTCCCCTCACGGCGTCGGAATCCACCGCCCGAGCCCCATGGAAGGCGGGCGAAATGGACGACGCCCAATTCCTCTTGATAATTTCCGTTCCGGATTTCACCGCCGCCTCTTCAAGTGTACCTGTTGCCCTAGTACACTGGAGTAAATTGCTCTGCAGCAGTGGCCAAAATGGTGGAAACCTTTTGGGAAAAAGTGTACCGTAGAAATGCCACCTTTATTTTAAGTTTCCACCCGTTTTTCTTCTAATTTCTTTATAACTGTAGCCTCGTTCACTTAATAACACTATTTTGCATCGCTTTCTGGGCCACCAGTCAACTCTTTGCACCATTACTTTAATTTTATTAGTTTTTACAAGCTCACTCAATGAAAGAACACCAAAAAACCCCCAACCGATTTGATAAGCGATCCCATAACACACTGACAAATGTCCTCCTCTCAGCTTCAATACAGGACATCAGTAACCGGATCCTACTGTGATCTGATTGGCTCATGGCCAAAACAAGATGACACCTGATTGGCTCTCTAAACACTCATGCTCATTGGCTACAATCAGATGAAGGAAAGCTACCTGAGATCAACCTAAGCAAGTTGTGCTTCCTTTTTCTGGTTATTTGGCTATAACTTTTCACAGAATACAGTGAAATACAGATAATTGAACAAACTTGGTTGCATTACGTTCTTGATTAAATTATCTTTCCAGTGATATATAATTTTATGGTACTGCTCCAAAAAAAAAGGGGTGGTGGTGTTATTAGCCATCAAACCTCAAAAATACACTTTTCCCAAAAGGTTTCCACAATTTTGGTCACTACTGTAAATGAGCCCCCACCCGTGCGAAGAAATTAGAATTAGGCCGGTGGGTGTGTGTATTTCAGGCTGGATCCTTAATGAAGCGAAGCCGTGAGTTTAATTAAGGGGGGCCGTCGTCCCCGACTTAACGACCAGAACTGAGCTGGTTGCTAAGCGAGACAGTGGCTTTTGCCCTGTTTTACGGCCTTTTCTTACCACCGCGGCGGTTAAGGCAATCGCAGCAGCCGCTAAGCGAGTCACGGGGTTGTGAAGGGAAATCTGGCTTCCCCCGTTGACTCAAGCTCCCAAAAGGGGATCAGATGACCTTGGGAACGGTCATAAATACAAGCCAGAGTGACCGACCCAGGTTGGATCCTACAAATATACCTGGGACCAGGTGTATTCATTTGCCTTCAATCCTTGAGTCCTTCTTCCATCCCCGGACGGTTGTGCGTCGGGATGACGGATCAAACGGAGGCCCGATTTATTGTGCCCTCCGTTCCTTCAGCTACTCCAGCGCCCAGCGACAAAGGAGACGGGGTCCTCTCGGCCGACAAGGAGGATCTGGAGACCAGGGAGGAGAAGACGGAGAAGGAAGCCAAGGGCAGCGAGAAAATGGAGACCGAGGTTTGCGCTTGGCTTTCCCTAGACTAGACAAACCCACTTCCCGCCGCCGTTCTTCTTCGTGCGTTTCTAGGAGCAAACTGAATTTGAAGCTCCGAGGGCGGTGGGGAAAAAAAAAAAAAATAATTGCCCCAGGGCCTTCTTCTGCCCTTGTGACCTGCCTACCTGGGTGAGGGGGTCTCTCCCTGACGGGAGCTGCCTTTGAGTTCCTCTGACTTGCATTTCCCCAGCCGTCCGCCCCCGAACAGCCCCTTTCTGCCACCTTCGCAGGGGATAAAATGGAGCCGGAGTCTTCCAAAAAGACACAGGACGAGGGCCCGACGGGGGTCAGGGAGAAGGAGGCCGAAGCCGAAGCAGCGGTCAAGGAGGAAAAGGAGAAATTGGGTGAGGGTTGATCACGGAGGGGGGTGTCCTTTCGACCAGACATTAGGGCCGTGTCATGGTTCCGACCGATGAAACTCTTCGAAAGAACTTCGAGGCATTGTCTACCTTAAGGAATCTTTATTCGAGTAGCAGAGCATCGGCACGTACATAGTCGAAGCCAAAAACTGAATTCCCCTCCCCTGAGCACGTAGTATCAAAGCACAATTCCCTCCTCCAATTCACAGTCATAAATCACATTCTCCAATTAGCTTGAAATGCAGGCTTTCCCTCCAGTTCTCCAACCCGCCATTCCTTACCATCTCTTATTTAAAAAAAAAACCTTTGTTCTCACACTAGTTAGAGTATTGTTATGTCTAGCTAAACTCCCGTGCACATTTCCCCTCCTCCCCCCCCCCCCAGTATCATCTAATTCTAACTCTTAATTCTAAGAGTAAAACATAAGAAGGAAAATGGCGGCATCTCCATATGTGTTCAAAGCCAGGACATCCGACGTTAGCAGCGCTGACGGGTCGTGTTTTAGCTTTTCTTTTTAATTTTAAATTATTATTTTTGGGGCATTGTTATTTTATCCGGAAGATTGAAAGTGCAAAACCCGAAAGAAAAAAAGAAAAGAAAGTTAAAACAAGAGACAAAACAAGACAAACAAAAACATTTTAAGTAAACGTTTTAAAATAATAAAAAGATGTTAGAAAATACACAGCCGGGGAGACACACACACACACACACACACACACACACACCAGATATTGAAGCCTCTGGCCGTGTTCGCACATGGAAAATCACCCGTGGCCATTTTGCAAAGTGGGTATTTCCCCCCCCTCCCTTCCCCTTCCCTCATCTTCCTCCTCTGTTTCCAGATGCTGATTTGGAGAAGCTGGTGGCCGAGGAAAAATCCACGGAAAGTGATGACAGCAAGGAAAAGATGGAGGGAGAAACGCAGGATCCGAAGAAAGGTAAGGCGTGCTGGAAGCAGGATTCAATAATAAGAATAAGAATAAGATAATGAGGGAGGAGGAGAGGAGGGAGGAGGAGAGAGGAGGAGGAGGAGGAGGAGAGAAGAAGAAGAAAGAAAGAGAAGAAGAAGAAGAAGAAGAAGAAGAAGAAGAAGAAGAAGAAGAAGAAGAAGAAGAAGAAGAAGAAGAAGAAGAAGAAGAAGAAGAAGAAGGAAGAAGAAGTAGTAGTAGTAGTAGTAGTAGTAGTAGTAGTAGTAGTTGGAAGGGACCTTGGAGGTCATCTAGTCCAACCCCCTGTTCAGGCAGGAAACCCTATACCATTTCGGACAAATGGCCGTCCAGTTTCTTCTTAAAAACTTCCAGTGTTGGAGCATTCACCGCTTCTGGAGGCAGGTTGTTCCACTGGTTAATTGTTTTAACTGTCAGGAAGTTTCTCTTTAGTTCCTGGTTGCTTCTCTCCTTGATGAGTTTCCATCCGTCGCTTCTTGTCCTTTACAGGTGTGCTTGCCAGGAATTCCTGCCAGGGCAGGATTTGCACCAAGGGCCGTAGTAGTGTAGAGTGAGCCACCTTGTATCCTGGCTGGAAAGAGGTGGTGAGACAGCTGTCTAGGTCAGCAATGTCCAACCTTGGCCACTTTTAAGGCTCGTGGACTTCAACTCCCAGCATTCCCCAGCCAGCTCTTTTTTTACACTTTGCTGAAGTCAGGATATATTATGTCGGCCGCGTTCCCACCGTCTATTGAGAAAGTTACTGAGTCAAAATTGCAATAAAGATAATCTAGCCACCTTTGTTCTGGTCCTATCCATGCTGACTTCTGGGAAGCCCTTGCTGGCTGGGGAATTCTGGGAGTTGAAGTCCACAGGTCTTAAAGGGAGCAAGATTGAACATGCTGAGTAGGGAATTCTGGGAGTTGAAGTCCACAAGTCTTGAAGCGGCCGAGATTGAACATGCTGGCTGGGGAATTCTGGGAGTTGAAGTCCACAAGTCTTAAAGTGGCCAAGGTTGGATACCCCTGCTCTAGATCCTTGGCTTTGATTGGTCTTGGCTGCTGGGATACCCCAACACTGGGCTGGGGGGTAGTAAAAGCTCTTTCGATAGGACAGGAGAACCGATCGTGCCATCCAGCCCGCCTTTCCCCCCTCTCGCCATTGGCTGGCTCCTGCGGGGGGGGGGGGATTCCGTGTAGTCCACACTCCAGACAGACCTACAGATTGTGGGCTGTGCGAATTGAGTAGAATTTGACCTGGCGGCTTGTCAGCCAGGTATCCCTGCTGACAGAAGGCGAGAAGGGAGGGCTGGAAAAGCGGGTCTGTTTTTCTTTCTTTCCTTCCTTCCTTCCATCCCTCCCCCTCCTTCCTTCCTTTCTTTGTTCCTTTCTTTCTTTTCTTCCTTTCTCTTCTCTCCCTATTTTTCTTTCTTTCCTTCCTTCCTTCCATCCCTCCCCCTCCTTCCTTCCTTCTTTCCTTTTTCTCTTTTTCTTTCTTTCTTTTCTTTTTCTTTCTTTCTCTTCTCTCCCTATTTTTCCTTCTTTCTTTCCTTCCATCTCTCCCTTCTTTCTTGCTTTTTTTCTTTCTCTCTCTCTCTCTCTTCTCTCACTATTTTTCCTTCCCCTTCTTCCTTCCTTCCTTCCTTCCTTCCTTCCTTCCTTTCTTCCTTCCTTCCTTCCTTTCTTTCTTTCTTTCTTTCTTTCTTTCTTTCTTTCTTTCTTTCTTTCTTTCTTTCCTTTCTTTCTTTCTTTCTTTCTTTCTTTCTCTTCTCTCCCAATATTTCCTTCCTTCCATCTCTCCCCTTTCTTTCTTTCTTTTCTTTCTTTCTCTCTTTTTCTTCTCTCCTCTTTTTCCTTCTTTCCTTCCTCCCCTCCCCTCCTTCCTTCCTTCCTTCCTTCCTTCCTTTGTTTCTTCCTTTCCCTATTTGTCCTTCCTTCCTTCCCATTGATTTTAAAACTGTTGGCTAATTTATCAGACCCAAATAATTCTGGCTAATAATTAAGACTCCTCAAAGTTGTACATTTCCTGTTAATAAAGTGGATTCTCCAGTCAAAAGGAAAAAGGAAAAAAGAAAAGCGGGTCTGGTCCAAAGCCCCCTTTTTCTTGCCTTCAAAGGAGACGTCAAATCAGAGCGGGAGGGGCCCAAGGAGTCCAGAACTGGCAATCTGAGAGAGGAGAACCGGAATAACGGGAAGAGGGAAGAGAGGATGGAGAAACCTCGGTTTATGTTCAACATCGCGGATGGTGGCTTCACGGGTAAGAGGGCGCCTCCGTGGTGGTGGTGGTGGGGTTTTTTTTTTTGCTTTGTTGTTCCATCGCTTTGCTACTTGTTACGGTTAGGCTTCTTTTCATTCTTTTTCATTCTTCGTTCTTCTCATTTCCCCGTTTTTATTGCTGTAAGCAGCCCCACAGCGAGATGAGTGGCCCATAAATTTAACAAATCAATCCATCAATAAGAATAGAATAGAATAGAATAGAATAGAATAGAATAGAATGGAATGGAATGGAATGGAATGGAATGGAATGGAATGGAATGGAATGGAATGGAATAGAAAATATGGAATGGAATGGAATAGAAAATATGGAATAGAATAGAATAGAAAATATGGAATGGAATAGAATAGAAAATATGGAATAGAATAGAATAGAAAATATGGAATAGAATAGAATAGAATAGAATAGAATAGAATAGAATAGAATAGAATAGAATAGAATAGAATAGAATAGAATAGAATAGAATAGAATAGAATAGAATAGAATAGGAGCTGGAAAGGACCTTGGGGGTCATCTAGTCCAACCCCCTGCTCAAGCAGGCGAACCCAAACCATCTCAGACAAGTGACTGCCCAGTCTCTTCTTAAAAATCTCCAGTGATGGAGCGTCCACAATTTCTGGTGGCAAGCTGTTCCACTGGTTAATAAATTCTTTTCATTTCTCCATTGTTGTTGTTGTTGTAAGCAGCCCAGAGCATAGCCCCACGGCGAGATGAATGGCCAATAAATTTAACCAATCAATCTATCAATTCTTTTCATTTCTCCCTTTTCATTGCCGTAAGCAGCCCAGAGCATAGCCCCACGGCATGATGGGTGGCCAATAAATTAATTAAACAGACAAATTTGGGCTCATGAAGGCCCCTCCCACTCAGCATGGACTCTAAGCAGGGTACAGTTAAAACTAATGTCTTAAAAAAAAAAAAAAAAAAGCAGCATACAAAACCAAAACAATTTTAAAACCGAATACATCCCATCTCAGAGCTTGGGGGAAGAGCCAAGTTTGCAAGGTTGGGGGTTAACCGTTAGTCCTCAACTTAACAACCGTTCATTTAGCAGCCGTTCGAAGTTACGACGGCGCTGAAAAAACGACAGGACTAGTCCTCTCACTTACGACCGCGGTCCGGTGAATAAAATTCTGACGCTCGGCCGCCGACTCATACCTACGACGGTCGCGTCCCGGGATTGTGTGCGTGTGTGTGTGCATGTGTGTGTGCGTGCCACGTGATCCCCCTTTTGCGACCTTTCTGACAAGCTAAGCCGGATTCGCTCGACCGACCGCGGTGATTCGCTTTAACAGCCGCAGCGTTTCGCTTAAGAACTGTTGTCAAAGGGGACAGAGCTCCTTTAGCAACTGTCTGGCTTAGCAGCAGAAATTTGGGGGGGGGCGTTAAGTGGAAAAAACTACCTGTAGAAAGCAGGTAAATTCAGTCCTGATTTTTTTGGGGGGGGGCAGAATAACGCCGAACGGTTGGGAAGGTAAAACCTCCGGGGGTCTCAGACCGACCCAGTGGCGAATTTTTCTCCGCTCTCTCTCTCTCTCTCTCTGGCTAGAACTTCACACCCTCTGGCAGAACGAGGAGCGAGCCGCCATCTCCTCCAGCAAGCTGAACGAGATTTGGCACCGCCGACACGACTACTGGCTGCTGGCCGGCATCGTCCTGTATCCTTTAAAAGTTGGGAAAGGGGTGTGTGTGTGGGGGGGTGTTGCCCATGATTCCCGGTGAAGGTGGAGGACAGGGCACCCTCCGTGGGGAAGCGAGAGGGGAGAAAGAAGGACACAGTCTTGAGAAAGACCCGGGCAAGGGGTCGCAAGCCCGTCCCATGAAGGATGGGGAGGATTAGGGTTTTTCGGGGAGGACAGCTTCCCCGGGGTGGTGAATTGGGGGGGGGGGGCTGGTCTGTTTCCCTGCAGGAACCAGAGCTCTTTGGAGAATGTCTTGACTGGGGGGTGGGGGTGGGCTGCAGCCTCTGGGTCTCAGCTGCCCGTTTCTGCCCGATAAAAGAGAAGACCCATCACTCAGGGTTGAACCGTGGGGTCCCTGGTGCGCTCTGAGCTGGCTGGCTTCCTCGCAGACGTTTCGTGACCCAACTAAGGAACAGCATCCGGGCTAGAAGGGAGAGAGGTGTGCAGAGTGGAGGAGGAGGAGAAATGGAGGAAGAGAAGGAGGAGGAGGAGGACTGTGGGGTCCTGGGTGCTCTCTGAGCTGGGCTGTTTTCGTGCAGACGTTTCATGACCCAGCTAGGGAACATCCTCAGTGCTAGAAGGGAGGGGGGATTGCTGATTGGTGGGGAGGGAGGAGGAGAGGATCAGAGGAGGGGGAGAAGGAGGACTGTGGGGTCCTTTTGCTCTCTGAGCTTGGCTGATTTTTCTTGCAGACGTCTCATGACCAGCTAGGGACATCCTCAGTGCTAGAAGGGAGGGGGGATTTGCTGAGTGGAGGGAGGAGGAGAAGGAGGCAGAGGAGGGGGGAGAGGAGGAGGACTGTGGGGTCCTTGGTGCTCTCTGAGCTTGGCTGATTTTCTTGCAGACGTCTCATGACCCAACTAGGGAACATCATCAGTGCTGGAAGGGATTGAGATTAACTAGCACTGAGGATGTTTCCTAGCTGGGTCATGAAACGTCTGTAAGAAAAGCACCAAGCTCAGAGAGATCCTCCCCCCCCACAAGGACCCCACAGTCCTCCTCCACTGCACAGCCCCCTCCCCTCCCTTCCAGCACTGATCTTACTTAGTTGGGTCCTGAAACCTACGCAAGAAAATCACCCAGAGTGCATCAAGGTTAAGGTTAGGGGGTTAGGGCTAGGGTTAAGGTTTAAGGTTTAGGGTTAGGTTTAAGATTTAGGGTTAGATTTACGGTTTAAGGTTTAGGGTTAGGGGTTAGGGGTTAGGGGTTAGGTTTAAGATTTAGGGTTAGGATTAGGTTTAGGGCTAGGGTTAAGGGTTAGGGTTAGATTTAAGGTTTAGGACAGGGGTCCCCAACCCCTGGTCCGTGGACCGGTACCGGGCTGCAGCACACCAGCAACTGGGTTAGGGGGTTAGGTTTAAGGTTTAGGACAGGGGTCCCCAACCCCTGGTCCGTGGACCGGTACCGGGCTGCAGCACACCAGCAACTGGGTTAGGGGGTTAGGTTTAAGGTTTAGGACAGGGGTCCCCAACCCCTGGTCCGTGGACCGGTACCGGGCTGCAGCACACCAGCAACTGGGTTAGGGGGTTAGGTTTAAGGTTTAGGACAGGGGTCCCCAACCCCTGGTCTGTGGACCGGTACCGGGCCGCAGCACACCAGCAACCGGATTAAGGTTAGGGGGTTAGGGTTAGGGGGTTAGGTTTAAGGTTTAGAACAGGGGTCCCCAATCCCTGGTCTGTGGACCGGTACCAGGCCGCAGCACATCAGCAACCGGATGGGGGTTAGGGTTAGGGGGTTAGGTTTAAGGTTTAGGACAGGGGTCCCGAACCCCTGGTCTGTGGACCGGTACCGGGCCGCAGCACACCAGCAACCGGATTAGGATTAGGGGGTTGGGGTTAGGTTTAAGGTTTAGGACAGGGGTCCCCAACCCCCAGTCCGTGGACCCGTACTGGGCTGCGGCACACCAGCAACCGGTCGGCACAAACGAGCAAAGCCCCATCCGCGAGATGCAGGCAGCACACGAAACCAGGCCCCCTCTGGTCCGCGGAAAAACCTCTCTCCACGCAACCGGTGGTCCCTGGTGCCCCAAAGGTTGGGTGGGATCCTCTGCCCTAGAGGAAGCAGGGTGAAGAGCAGGAAGAGGGTTCCCTTCTAGAGGAGGCCGCCCTCCGTGGGGGGGGGGCTCCTGCCTGCCACTGTGGACGCCCCTTAACCTGCCCGCCCCCGTCAGGCACGGCTACGCCCGCTGGCAGGACATCCAGAACGACAACCAGTTCGCCATCATCAACGAGCCCTTCAAGAGCGAAGCCAACAAGGGGAACTTCCTGGAGATGAAGAACAAGTTTCTGGCCAGGAGGTTCAAGGTGGGTGGGGAGAAAGCGAGAGCCCCCCCCCCGTCGGGGTTACAGATGGGGCTCCTTTCTCCATCCGGGGGGGGGGGCTGGGGGGCTGGGGTTGTGGGTTGTTGTTTTGGAATTTAAAAGCAGGCTAAGGCAATATGCTAGCTAGACTGTGTTGTTTCTCCCTGTTAAATATGTGTGTGTGTGCCTGTGGTTGTATGCCTAATCTTTTGTTGTGTTTATGCGGTGTATATTGGAGGGGGGGGGATCCTTTGAGAACTGAATGCAGCAAGATTTCCTTTTAATGTCTGCTGATTAGTCTACATTTAAAGTGACAAAGTTTATTCTATTCTGTTCTTCCTCTAGTCTATTCTTATTCTTATTCTTATTCTATTCTATATTCTATATTCTATTCTTATTTCTAGTCTATTCTATATTCTATTCTGTAATTCTATTCTATTCCATTCCATTCCATTCCATTCTATTCTATTCTATTCTATTCTATTCTGTAATTCTATTCTATTCTATATTCTATTCTATTCTATTCTATTCTATTCTTATTTCTATTCTATTCTATATTCTGTTCTGTAATTCTATTCTATTCCATTCTATTCTTATTCTATTCTATTCCTTTTTCTATTCTATTCTGTAATTCTATTCTATTCTATTCTTTCTGTTATTCTATTCTATTCTATTCTCCTATTCTGTTCTATTCTATTCTGTTCTATTAATGTTTATTCTATTAATTTCTGTTCTGTTCTGTTCTATCCTATTCTATCCTATTCTTTATTCCTATATTTATTTTATTCTATTCTATTCCATTCCATTCCATTCCATTAATTTCTATTCTATTCTATTAATTTCTATTCTATTCTATTAATTTTTATTCTATTCTATTACTTTCTCTTCTATTCTATTAATTTCTATTCTGTTCTGTTCCATTCCATTCCATTCCATATTTTCTCTTCTGTTCTGTTCTGTTGAAGTCCACGAGTCGTCATAAAAGAGCCAAGGTTGCCTACCCCTGCCCTAGACGAACCGCCGTTAAGTCGAGGGGAAAGACCCCCCTGACCTTCTCCGGGGTGCCGGCTGCCTTCTCACCGTCTCCCCTCCCTTGTTTCTGCCAGCTGCTGGAGCAGGCCCTGGTGATCGAGGAGCAACTCCGCCGGGCGGCCTACCTGAACATGACGCAGGACCCCAGCCACCCCGCCATGGCCCTCAACACCCGCTTTGCCGAGGTGGAGTGTCTGGCCGAGAGCCACCAGCACTTGTCCAAGGAGTCCCTGGCCGGCAACAAGCCCGCCAACGCCGTCCTGCACAAGGGTAAGAGGCGGGCGGGGAGGCGGGCGCGACGAGGACGGTCCACGTAACTCTCCCCCTCCCACACACACACCCACACCCGTCCTCCGTGCGTGGATCCTTCTGTATCCCCGTGCCCCCTCTGAATCCATTAAAGTGCGGTTGTGCTGTGCAAAGCCACTGTGTGTGTGGTTGTCTCCTTGATCCTGCTCTTCGTGTATCTTTGCTTCGGGTCTGTCCGCCGAGTATCCCACTAGTATCTCCGGAGAAATCGGTCTCCGAGCATCTTCAAATCACTCCTGAAGGGTTTTTCCTCTCCTCTCTTGCTTGCTGAGCGTCCCCCAGGAACTCTGGAATGAGCATCTCAGGAGGGGGGGGTAGAACTGGGGTCCCCAACTCCCCTCCCCCCCCCCGGGCCCATGGCCTGTTGGAAACCGGGCATCGGGAGAAATGGGCAAGCGCGCGCAAGATGGAAAGGTTGGGGACCGCCTGGGTGGAAAACACGCTTGGTGCCCTCGATGGAACTTTCCAAGAAAAATAGCCAGACAATATTCTCGCCTTAGAAACCAGGTGCTTCTGGGATATCTAGCTGGGCGCCCTGCTAGTCTGCTTTGCATCAAGTGTTGTGAATTGTCCTGATTCACTGTTATGCCCATCAAAATGTCACATCTCAGATAGATAGAAAGAGAGAAAGATAGAGAGATAGATGATAGATAGATAGATGGATGGATGGATGGATGGATGGATGGATGGATGGATGGATGGATGGATGGATGGATAGATAGATAGATAGATAGATAGATAGATAGATAGATAGATAGATAGATAGATAGATAGATAGATAGATAGATAGATAGATAGATAGATAGATAGATTGATTGATAGATGAATATTGATAGATGATAGATATAAATAGATGAGAGTGATAGATCGATGATAGATTGATTGATAGATAGATAGAAGCTAGATGATAGAGATAGATAGATAGATGATAGATGATATTGATAGATGATAGATACAGATGAGATAGTGATAGGATGATAGATAGATGATAGATAGATGATATTGATAGATGATAGATATATGATAGATGAGAGTGATAGATCGATGACAGATTGATAGATGAAGCTAGATGATAGAGATAGATAGATAGATAGATAGATAGATAGATAGATAGATAGATTGATTGATTGATTGATTGATAGATGAATATTGATAGATGATAGATATAAATAGATGAGAGTGATAGATCGATGATAGATTGATTGATAGATAGATAGATAGAAGCTAGATGATAGAGATAGATAGATAGATGATAGATGATATTGATAGATGATAGATACAGATGAGATAGTGATAGGATGATAGATAGATGATAGATGATATTGATAGATGATAGATATATGATAGATGAGAGTGATAGATCGATGACAGATTGATAGATGAAGCTAGATGATAGAGATAGATAGAGAGAGAGAGAGAGAGAGAGAGAGAGAGAGAGAGAGAGAGAGAGAGGCAGGCAGGCAGGCAGGCAGGCATCACTGGCTGCATAATTTTGGTGCTGCCTTGAGCTTCTTTGGTTTGTTTCCTTGTCAACTCCGCTTCTGTCCTCTCACAAGTATCCCATGAGCATCGCCAGGGTTTAGCCTTTGGGCCATTGAGTTCTCTTTGAAGAAACGTACGGGTAGTCCTCAACTTACAACAGTTCACTCGGTGACCGTTCGAATTTACAACCGCACTGAAAAAAGCGACTCAGGACCATTTTTCACACTTAACACCCGTCGCAGCCTCCCCGGGATCATGTGATCCAGATGGAAGACGCTTGGCAACCGACTCACATTTATGATGGTTGCAGCGTCCCGGGGGCGTCACGTGATCCCCCTTTAGCGACCTTCTGACAAGGAAAGTCAGTGGGGGAAGCTGAACAGGCCTGGTCACTAACTGAACTGCAGTGATTCCCTGGCAAGAAAAGGTGGTCAAATGGGGCCAAAGCTCAATTCACGACTGTCCCGCTTAGCAAGGGAAATTTTGGGCTCAATTATGGTCATAAGTGGAGGACTACCTGTATCCCCTGCTTCCTGGATGTTTTTGGGCCCTCCTTCCCTTGTTGAATGAGGGGCTTCTGGGTTCAGCCCCTTCCCCTAGAACAGGGGTAGGCAACCTCGGCTCTTTTATGACTCGTGGACTTCAACTCCCAGAATTCCTGAGCCAGCCACGCTGAGGGGAAAGGGAGAGGTTTCCAAGCTGAGCCAGGCTGGCAGAGGGAATTCTGGGAGTTGAAGTCCACGAGTCATAAAAGAGCCAAGGTTGCCCACCCCTGCCCTAGAACAGCTGGCAGGCCCTTAGCTCGCCTGGAAACAGGGCTCCCATCACTGGAAGTCTTCAAGAAGAGGCTGGAAAGTCCTTTGTCCGGAATGGGATAGGGTCTCCTGCTTGAGCAGGGGGTTGGACTAGAAGACCTCCAAGGTCCCTTCCAACTTTATGGTTCCCTATCCTACAGAACCAAACTGAGAACCATTAACCAGTGGGACAGCGTGCCACCAGAAGTTGTGGGTGCTCCCAACGCTGGAGGTTTTCAAGAAGAGACTGGACACTGTCCCGCATGGCATACCGTCTCCTGCTTGAACAGCGGGGTTGGGCTAGACGACCTCCCAAGGTCCCTTCCGGCTCTCTGTTCCGACTGAGATTGGGAAGGAAGGCGGTGGTGTCCAGGAAGCGTAGCCCGCCGGGGAAGGTCGTGGTTAGCGTGGGCCCTGATGGACTTTGCTTTCTCTTCTGTCTCCTTCTTCTTTCCCGGCGGCTGGGCCAGTGTTGAACCAGCTGGAGGAGCTGCTCAGCGACATGAAGGCCGACGTGACGCGCCTGCCCGCCACGCTTTCCCGCATCCCGCCCATCGCTGCCCGGCTCCAGATGTCCGAGCGCAGCATCCTGAGCCGCTTGGCAAGCAAGGGGAACGAAACCCAGAGCGTTCCGGTAAATGCCAACCTTCTCTCCTTCTCTCTCTCTCTCTCTCTCTCTCCCTCCATCCATTAAATCCATCCGTCCTATCTGTCTGTCCATCCATTCTCTCTCTCTCTCTCCATCCATCCATCCATCCTATTTATCCATCAATTGTCTCTGTGTCTCTGCGTCTTTTTCTTTTTCTTCCTCTTTTCTTTCTCTCTCTCTCTCCCTCCATTACATCCATCCATTCATCCCATCTGTCTGTCCATCCATTCTCTCTCTCTCTCCATCTATCCATCCATCCTATTTATCCATCGATTGTGTCTCTCCATCTCTTTCTTTCTTTCTTTCTTTTTCTTTTTCTTTCTCTTTTCTTTCTCTCTCTCTCTCCCTCCATTACATCCATCCATCCATCCATCCTGTGTCCATCCATTCTCTCTCCATCCATCCATCCATCCTATTTATCCATCGATTGTCTCTCTCTCTCCATCTTTCTTTCTCTTTTCTTTTTTTTTCTTTTCCTTTTTCTTTTCCTTTCTTTCTTTCTTTTTTTCTT
>JALGBA010003053.1:0-38737 GCA_023970755.1 Azemiops feae | reverse complement strand
GAAGGAAGGAAGGAAGGAAGGAAGAACAGAGGGAAGAACGGAAAGAAGGGAGGGGGAGGGAGGAAGGAAGGAAGGAAGAAAGGAAGGAAGGAAGGAAGGAAGGAAGGAAGGAAGGAAGGAAGGAAGGAAGGGGGATGCTGCAATGATCTAAGTGTGAAAATGTCATAAGTCACTTTTTTTCACTGCCATTGTAACGGTCACTAAATGAACTATTGTAAGTCGAGGACTGCCTGTAGGGCAAAATAAATACACAATAAATGTCTTTTCTTCCTTTTTTTCCTCCAGGGGGCCACTGGAGACAAAGGCGATAAGGGCGAAACTGTAGGTTTGCATGTTCTCCTTTCTGTGAGACCTCTTCAAACCTGGCCAACTCCTCTCTTTCATGTCTTCCCTTGGTGTGAGTGTGTGTGTGTGTGTGTGATTCTGTTGTGTCTCTGCAGGGACCGCCGGGGGTGGCCCCCCTGGGATTCCTGGAGAGACAGTGAGTAAGGCTTGTGGTCTTCCTCGCTCCAAGGAAAGGTTGCTTAGATAGGGAGAAATCAAAACTGCAACTCTTGAGTAGGTCCTTGAGTTGAGAACTGAAGGATGGGGCGTTTCACTTAGCAACAAAACTGTGGGGCTCAGCTGTGCTCATAAGTCCAGGACTACCTGACCTAAGAATATTTAATTTCTATCCGTATTATTTGGGTAGATTGCACGCTGGTGACCCCTCCCCAAGACTTTGCTCAACGTGGTTTCCGAGATGTTTCCAGATGTTTCAAGACAAGACCATTATCGACAATTTTGCAGAAATGGTCCTAAGTTGCATGAAGTCCTGCTTGCTCATTTGGCTACTGATCCTTCTTTTGGTCACATCTAAAGGACCTGAAGGCAGGACAAGCAGCAACGGGTGGAAACTCATCAAGGGGAGAAGCAACCCTGGAATTAAGGAGAAACGTCCTGACAGTGAGGATAATTAACCAGTGGAACAACTTGGCCTCCAGAAGTTGTGGGTGCTCCATCACTGGAGGTTTTCAAGAAGAGACTGGACAGCCACTTGTCTCAAATTGTATAGGGTCCCCTGCTTGAGCAGGGGGCTGGACTAGAAGACCTCCAAGGTCCTGGCCATCCCTATGATTCTATTACTTGGAAGGGAAGGAAGGAAGGAAGGAAGGAAGGAAGGAAGGAAGGAAGGAAGGAAGGAAGGAAGGAAGGAAGGAAGGAAGGAAGGAAGGAAGGAAGAACGGAAAAATGGAAGGAAGGAAGGAAGGAAGGAAGGAAGGAAGGAAGGAAGGAAGAAAGGAAGGAAGGAGAGACAATGGATGGAAGATCATTAAAGACAGATGCAACCTAGGAGAAATTTCCTGACTGTGAGGATAATTAACCAATGGAACAACCTGCCTCCAGGAGTTGTGGGTGCTCCATCACTGGAGGTTTTCAAGAAGAGACTGGACAGCCATTTCTCTGAAATGATATAGGGTCTCTTGCTCAAGGGGCTGGACTAGAAGACCTCCAAGGTCCCTCCCAAGCCTATGATTCTATGTTTATTCAACATAACGCCCATATCTCCACAAAGCCGGAGGTCAACCGAGCTGTGGCTATCTCTTCTTTCTATGGATGTGAGTCCTGGATTCTGTACCCAAGACACATCAAACAACAATTCTCCAAAGCACCAGAAGGCAGAACAAGAAGCAACGGATGGAAACCAATCAAGGAGAGAAGCAACCTAGAACTAAGGAGGAATTTCCTAACAGTGAGGACAATTAACCAGTGGAACAACTTGCCTCCAGAAGTTGTGGGTGCTCCAATACTACAGGTTTTAAAGAAGATACCAGACATGGTACACGGTCTCTCTCTTGAGCAGGGGGTTGGACTAGAAGATCTCCAAGGTCCCTCCCAGCTCTGTTATTCTGTTCTCTGAAAAAAAATTCTGGGTGTTGAAAACTTCCCTTTCGTACTGTCTCACTTGCCCGTTGCAACTGATCTTTTTTATTCACGTCAGAAGCACCTACAAATTATATACATTCAACCCTGAGCGAATAAAATAGGTATAAAATAGGTCATAGAAATACAGGGAGTCCTCGACTTACCACAGCATTGAAAAAGGTGACTTATGACGGTTTTTCACACTTACCCCCGTTGCAAGCGTCCCCACAGTCCCGTGATCAAATTCGGACACTTGGCCACTGACTCATACTTATGACGGTTACAGTGTCCCGGGGTCACACAACAATCCCCTTTTGCGACCTTGTGATGCTCACTTAACAAATCTCTCGCTTAGCAACAGGAATTGTGGACGTAAGTTGAGGACTATCTATACTGCATAAATAAAAATATGTAGAAAACAGGTCGCAACTGATGATCCCAGTGGATGAAAAGAGAATCTACGGTTGGTACTAATCAACTCAACATCTGCTTTTCAAATCAAGATTTATCCTTGTTTTATTTTAACCCTGGTCAAAGATAATAAAAATATCTTTGAGTAAATTAAAAAACAAAAACAAAAGCCAGACTAAATCTTAACATTGCCCTAACATACAATTCCCTCCTTGACTTAATAATAATGATGATGATGATGATGATGATGATGATGATGATGATGATGATGATGATGATGATGATGATGATAATGATAATAATAATAATAATAATAATAATAATAATAATAATAATAATAATAATAATAATAATAATAATAATAATAATAATAATAATAATAATAATAATAATAATAATAATAAAGTTGGAAGGGACCTTGAAAGTCATCTAGTCCAACCCCCTGCTCAGGCAGGAAACCCTATACCATTTCAGACAAATGGCTGTCCAATTTCTTCTTAAAGACTTCCAGTGTTGGAGCATTTACCGCTTCTGGATGCAAGTTCTTCCACTGGTTAATTGTTCTAACTGTCAGAAAATTTCTCCTGAGTTCTAAATGAGAATCAAAGAAGTTTGAAGACTATCTGAAAAAAAAAATACTTAGAAGATCCCTCGACCATCTAAAAAATTCTTTCTCCATCTGCTCTAACTATTTTAGGGTCCTCCTGTGGAAAATACCCTCTTTATCAAAGGAGACAAGGTATGATTTTTTTCCCCCTCTATTGGAAAGTCACAAAATATTTCTTAATAGCTCGTTGGTACGGACAGTAAAGTATGCTAGATTATGTTCTAATAGAATTGACTAGCTGTGTGATGGGAACTCAGAATCTACCATAACACAGTGCTAGGCTGCATTAACAGAGGGATAGAATCAAGATCAGGTGAAGTGTTAATACTTTACAATGCCTTGGTAAGGCCACACTTGGAATACGGCATCCAGTTTTGGTCACCACGATGTAATAAAGATGTTGAGACTTTAGAAAGAGTGCAGAGAAGAGCAACAAAGATGATCAGGGGACTGGAGGCTAAAGCATATAAGGAACGGTTGCTGGAATTAGGTACGTCTCTAGTTTAATAAAAAGAAGGACTAGGGTTGACATGATAGCAGTGTTCCAATCTCTCAGGGGTTTCCACAAAGAAGAGGGAGTCAAGCTATTCTCCAAAGTACCAGAAGGCAGGACAAGAAGCAACGGATGGAAACTAAGCAAGGAGAGAAGCAACCTAGAACTAAGGAGAAATTTCCTGACAAAACTATCAGTGGAATAACCCGCCTCCAGAAGTTGTGAATGCTCCAACACTGGAAGTTTTTAAGAAGAGACTGGATAACCATTTGTCTGGAATGGTATAGGGGGCTGGACTAGAAGACCTCCAAGGTCCCTTCCAACTCTGTTATTCTATTCTATTCTATTATTCCATATTTCTATTCTATTCTATTCTATTCTATTCTATTCTATTCTATTCTATTCTATTCTATTCTATTATTCCATATTTCTATTCTATTCTATTCTATTCTATTCTATTCTATTCTATTCTATTCTATTCTATTCTATTCTATTCTATTCTATTCTATTCTATTCTATTCTATTATTCCATATTCTATTCTGTTCTGTTCTATTCTATTATATTCGTGGGACCTAAACAAGCACATTAAGCCATACTATGATTTTTTTCTTTGGTCACTGAATGTTCTCACCTTATGAGAAGTGATGATACCGCTTTATACTGCACTGGTGAGACCACACTTAGAAGACAGTGTGCAGTTTTGGTCACCATGACACAAAAAAGATGCTGAGACTCTAGGAAGAGTAGAGAGAAGAGCAACAAAGATGATTAGGGGACTGGAGGCTAAGACATATAAGAACGGTTGCTGGAATTGGGTATGTCTAGGTTAATGAAGAGAAGGACGAGGGTGGACAGGATAGCAGCCTTCCAATATCTCAGGGGCTGCCCCAAAGAAGAGGGAGTCAACCTATTCCCCAAAGCGCCTGAAGGCAGGACAAGAAGCAACGGATGGAAACTCATCAAGGAGAGAAGCAACCTGGAACTAAGGAGAAACTTCCTGGCAGCGAGAACGATAAACCAGTGGAACTATTTGCCTCCAGAAGTTCTGGGTGCTCCATCACTGGAGGCTTTCAAGAAGAAAGTGAATCACGTTAAGTGAATCACGTGGTCGTTAAGCGAATCTGGCTTCCCCCCTTGACTTGGCTTGTTGAGAAGGACCCAAAGGGCAATCACGTGACTCTGTGATACTGCAACCCATCGTAAATACATGCCAGTTGCCAAGCACCCGAGTTTTAATCACGTGACCATCGCGATGCTATGACGGTTGCAAATGTGAGGACCAATGATAAGCCACTTTTTCCTGGGTCACTCTAACTTCACATGGTTGCTAAAGAAATGGTTGTAAGTCAAGGACTTCCTGTAGTGGGGAAGACCCCTTGCGGAAGCTTCTAGAAAGCAGGCGATTCTCTAGTAGAGTAGGAAGGATCAAGGATGAAATTTCCAGCCAAGGGAAACACAGATCCGTGACTTGGGTGACCTTCATTCCACCGGAATCTGTCCAAGCAGACACCAGATTTCTGTGAAATGAAGCCCACCAGGCATGGGATTAACTCCTCTGAGTTCTTCCTTCCAGACATCCTCAAATGGAAACTGACCAAGGAGAGAAGCAACCTAGAACTAAGGAGAAATTTCCCGACAGTTAGAACAATTAATCAGTGGAACAACCTGCCTCCAGAAGCGGTGAATGCTCCAACACTGGAAGATTTTAAGAAGAGACTGGACAGCCATTTGTCCGAAATGGTATAGGGTTTCCTGCCTGAGTAGGGGGTTGGACTCGATGACCTCCAAGGTCCCTTCCAACTCTGTTATTCTACTCTACTCTACTCTACTCTACTCTACTCTACTCTACTCTACTCTACTCTACTCTACTCTACTCTACTCTACTCTCTATTCCTATTCCTATTCCTATTCCTATTCCTATTCCTATTCCTATTCCTATTCCTATTCCTATTCCTATTCCTATTCCTTATTCTATTCTATTCTATTCTATTCTATTCTATTCTATTCTATTCTATTCTATTCTATTCCTTCCCTTCTTCTCCTCCTCCTCTCCACAAACCCCCCTCCCTTCCAACACTGATGATGTCACCTAGGTGGATCATGAAATGTCTTCAAGAAAACCATCAAGTTCAGAGAGCACTGAGGACCCCACATCTTCTGGTCCTCTCTCCACTTTTAAGTTGGAGGAAAAAATCCCTCCCAGTCACACACCCTTTCATCTTCAAATTTTGGCATTGGGACTTCGGGACCAGATTTTGGCATTGGGATTCAGGCAGGCCTCCCTTTTGGTTTTAGACCAGGGGTAGGCAACCTGGGCTCTTTTAGGACTCGTGGACTTCAACTCCCAGAATTCCTGAGCCAGCATGGCTCAGCTTGGAAACCTCTCACTTTCCCCTCAGCGTGGCTGGCTCAGGAATTCTGGGAGTTGAAGTCCACGAGTCATAAAAGAGCCAAGGTTGCCTATCCCTGTTTTAGATACTATGAGCTGCATGTTGGGGTGCTAAGAAGTTGTGCTGTGTGGTTCTGAGGAGACCTCATTGGGGACATCCAGATAGTAATGAGGGGTCTGGAAAGAATACCTCAGCCCCAGAGGAAAAGCATTTTTTTCCATGGATTTATTTAGCTGCTGTGTTTAGGGAACCCTAATCACTACTTGCTTTTTAATAGAGTTGAAGGATTAAATTAAGGAATCACCCCTGAACAGGTAGCCTCAAACAGATGCAAATTTTTGTTTTCTTTCCAAGGGAGACCCTGGACCAGCTGGCAAAGCAATGGATATCCAGGTAAATACATGTAGTCCTAATTTACAGCTACAACTGGGAGCAGAATTTATTATTTACTATTTATTATTAGCATGCTTTGAGATGGGTGGACTTCAACTCCCAGAATTCCCCAGCCAGCCTGCTTTAAGACGGGTGGACTTCAACTCCCAGAATTCCCCAGCCAGGATGTTTTGAGATGGCTGGACTTCAACTCCCAGAATTCCCCAGCCTGCCTGCTTTAAGATGGGTGGACTTCAACTCCCAGAATTCCCCAGCCAGCATACTTTGAGATGGGTAGACTTCAGTACCCAAAGATCCTCAGCCAAAACTCAGCAATTGTAACTTGCGTGGACATCAGCTAGCCTACTGGCTGGGGAATTCTGGGAATTGAAGTCCACGTGTCTTAAAGGTTGCTGGCTAGGGAATTCTGGGAGTTGAAGTCTACATATTCTAAAATGGCTAAGATGAAGACTTCAAAGGAAGGACACACTGTCCAGAAGATGTTGGGGGGACATTTTATATAAGCAAGTATATCAACTAAACATGTTGTAATGTAACCCATTCTTTCTATATTGTCTCTAACTGGGAGTCAATGAACACCCATTTTTTTTCTTTTTTTGATTTTTAAACAGGACCTGGAAAAACTTTTGGAAGCTTACGGTATCAAGGTAGGTAACCTTCTTGCCTACAAATGACATTAAATGGCAAGCAACTTATTTATCGTTATTAGCTGAAGCTCAGCTTCAAGAGACCTCAAATACATTTGGGCAAAACTTTAATCTGGACATAAAAAATATATTTCTTGCTTTAGAAATTGGACATCCTGGATTACTGGAGTGTGTCTGTGTGAAGGACAGATATTTTAAGGAACAAATTAAACATCTGTCTACACAGACATCATAACTCAAGGATTACCTGTATGCTCTCTATAACTTTTTTGGGTGCAAATTTTCAGCATGTGAGTGAGAAACAGGATGGCTGGCCGGCCATCATCTATAATAATAATAATAAAAGTTGGAAGGGACCTTGGAGGTCCTCTAGTCCAACCCCCTGCTCAGGCAGGAAACCCTATACCATTTCGGACAAATGGCTGTCCAGTCTCTTCTTAAACACTTTCAGTGTTGGAGCATTCACAGCTTCTGGAGGCAGGTTGTTCCACTGGTTAATTGTTTTAACTGTCAGGAAGTTTCTCCTTAGTTCCAGGTTGCTTCTCTCCTTGATGAGTTTCCATCCGTTGCTTCTTGTCCTGCCTTCAGGCGCTTTGGAGAATAGCTTGACTGCCTCTTCTTTGGGGCAGCCCCTGAGATGCTGGAAGACTGCTATCATGTCCCCCCTCGTCCTTCTCTTCATTTAAATTAGACATTCCGAATTCCTGCGACCATTCCTTGTATTTTTTAGCCTCCAGTCCCCTGATCCTCTTCGTTGCTCTTCCTCAGTCCTCGGTCCTCACCCTACCTTGATATCTCAAGTTTTACACTGCAGTTAGTCCTTGATTTATGACCACAATTGAGCTCAAAATGTCCATTGCTAAGTGAGACAGTTGTTAAGTGAGTTTTGCCCCATATTACAATCTTTCTTCCCACACCTGTTAAGCGAATCACTGCAGTTGTTAAGTTCATCACACATAGTTGTTAAGTGAATCTGGCTTCCCCATGGACTTTGCTTGTCGGAAGGTCGCAAAAGCGGATCGATCACGTGACACCCCCCCGGGGATACTGCCAACCGTCATAAATATGAACCCGTTGCCAAGTGTCTGAATTTTGATCACGATGCTGCAGCAGTCGTAAGTTACTTTTTTCGATGCCGTTGTAACTTTGAACGGTCACTAAATGACCGTGAAGATTGGTTGCAGGATTTGGGGATGGCCAGTCTAGAGAAAAAAAAGGACTAGGGGGGACATGATAGCAGCCTTCCAGTGTTTGAGGGGCTGCCCCAAAGAAGAGGAGGGGGCCAAGCTATTCTCCAAAGCACCCGAAGGCAGGACAAGAAACAACAGATGGAAACCAATCAAGGAGAGAAGCAACCTGGAATTAAGGAGAAATTTCCTGACAGTGAGGACAATTAACCGGTGGAATTGCTTGCCACCAGAAATCGTGGGTGCTCCATCACTGGAGGTTTTTAAGAAGAGAGTGGACAGCTATTTGTCCAGAATGGTATAGGGTGTCCTGCTTGAGCAGGGGGTTGGACTAGAAGACCTCCAAGGTCCCTTTCCAGCTCTATTCTGATTGATTGATTGATTAAATGAATGGTTGAAACTCAAGGGCTACCTGTAGTTTCCTTAGCCTGGTATCCTTCAGAAGACTACAGCTCCCAGCATTCCTAGCTAACATAGAGTACTGTGAAGGAATTCTGAGAACTGTAATCCCAGCAAATCCGGAAGATGCCCTAGCTCTGAAAATTCTCATTATTTTCTACTTCAGATCTTCTTCTGGCTGGGCTTTTCTTTGGTGGTAGAACAGGATCAACCCCCATTTTCTACTCTTTTTTTTTTGTTTGTTTTCAACTTGCAGCTGGCTCTGTTGAAGGAACTGACGGACCTCCTTCTGCAGGGTGGGGTACAAAGGATGACCCACCAGGTTGCTGATGCCAAGAAGGAAAAGGAGAAGAAGAAGAAGAAGAAGCAGCAGCAGCAAGGATCAAACCCCCAAAACTCTACGGTGAGGGTCTCAGGCACCTCTTGCCCCGGAAGTGGATATTTGAGTTTGGGGGTGGTGTGGGTTCCACTACAATTTTGTTATTTTATTATCAGTGAGAGGAGAGGAGACAGGAAGGGAAGGAGGGAGGGAGGGAGGGAGGAAGAGAAGGAAGAAGAAGAGAGGAGAGGAGAGGATGAAGGAGAGGAGACAAGAAGGGAGGGAGGGAGGGAGAGAGGAGAAGGAAGGAGAGAGGAGAGGAGACGGAGAGAGGGAGGAAGAGAGGAAGAGAGGTGAAGAAAGAAGGAGAGGAGAGAGGGAGGGAGGGAGGGAGGAAGAGAGGAGAAGGAAGGAGAGGAGAGAGGGAGGGAGGAGAAGAGGAGAAGAGAAAGAAGGAAGGAGATGGTGGGGAGAGGAGGGGAGAGGATAGGAGAGGGAGGGGAGGAGGAGAAGAGAAGGAGAATGGAGGGAGGGGAGAGGAGAGGAGGGGGAGGGGTGGGGGAGAGGAGGAAGAGAGAGAGAGAAGACAGGAGAGAAGAGGAAAAAAAGAGGGAGAGGGAGGAGGGAGGAAGGAGGGAAGGGGAGAGGGAGAGGGAGGGAGGGAGAAAGGAAGGAGAAGGAAGGAGATGGTGGGGAGAGGAGGGGAGAGGAATAGAGGGAGGGAGGAGAGGAGAGAAAGGAGAATGGAGGGAGGGGAGAGGAGAGGAAGGGAGGAGGGGGTAGGGGAGGGGGGGGGTGGGGAAGAGGAGAGAGAAGAGGAGAAGAGAGGAAAGGAGGGAGGGAGGGAGGGAGGGAGGGAAAGAAAGAAAGAAAGAAAGAAAGAAAGAAAGAAAGAAAGAAAGAAAGAAAGAAAGAAAGAAAGAAAGAAAGAAAGAAAGAAAGAAAGAAAGAAAGAAAGAAAGAAAGAAAGATAACGGAAGGAACAAAGAGAAGAGAAGGGCTGTGGACCCCATGATTGCAGTCCTGGATAGAAAATCTTTCTCACAAATACTGTTGTCATTTTTTAAAAAAAGAAAAATTCCACAGGCTCCTAAACTGCATTTTCACTGTTGTGTTAGGTTGCTACTCCAGAAAGCCTCCCCTCTACAAGCAATCATGAAACACGGGGTTTTGTGGTGTCTGAAACAGCAACCAACTCCCAGAGTCTGGAAGAGCTAGAAGTTTGGAAAACGACCGACGTTCCCACAATCCCCAGCAGAGCGGAAGGTCGGGATGGAAGCGGTGCGCCTTCTAAAACTGTCCCTCGGGATACGGAGGAGGCAACGAGGTTCCCCAGTCAATCAACCCTGAGGAATCAGAGAAAGGTAAAGTATCCCTACGGCCATTCCACATCTCGCAGGATGACAGGGAGTCCTTGACTTACGACCACAACTGAGCCCCGAATTACCGTCGCTAAGCGAGACAGGTGTTAAGTGAGTTTGGCCCCCTTTGACGACCTTTCTCGCCACCGTTGTTCAGCGAATCGCTGCAGTCGTGAAGTTAGTAACCCGGCCGTTAAGTGAATCCGGCTTTCCCCCATTGACTTTGCTTCTCAGAAGGTCGCAAAAGGGGATCACGTGACACCCTCCCTGAGACACTGTGACCGTCGTAAATAGGAGCCAGTGGCTAAGCATCCGAATTTTGATCACGTGACCACAGAGACGCTGCAACCGTTGTAAGTGTGAAAATTGACGTAAGTCGAAGAGACGGTGAGTTCTAGTTCCGCCTAGACATGAAAGCCAGCGGGGTGACCTTGGGCCAATCACCAGGAGACAGTGAGTTCTAGTCCCACTTTAAGCATGAAAGCCAGTGAGTGACTTTGGACCAATCGCCAGGAGACGGTGAGCTCCAGTCCCGCCTTAGGCATGAAAGCCCGTTGGCTGACTTTGGGCCAATCACCAGGAGACGGTGAGTTCTAGTCCTGCGTTAGGCATGAAAGCCAGCTGGGTGACTTTGGGCCATTCACTCAGCCCAACCCACCTCACAGGGTTGTTGTTGTGGGGAAAATAGGAGGGGCTGGTGTGTGTGTTCCTTGTCTTGAGTTATTTGTATATATAATAAAGGCAGGATACAAATCAATAAAGGCAGGATGCAAATCAATAAAGGAGGGATTACAATAAAATAAAATAAAATAAAATAAATAAAATAAAATAAAATAAAATAAAATAAAATAAAATAAAATAAAATAAAAAATAAAATAAAATAAAATAAAATAAAATAAAATAAAATAAATAATAAAATAAAATAAAATAAAATAAAATAAAATAATATAAAATAAAATAAAATATAAAATAAAATATAAAATAAAATAAAAAATAAAATAAAATAAAATAAAATAAAATAAAATAAAATAAAATAAATAATAAAATAAAATAAAATAAAATAAAATAAAATAAAATAAAATAAAATAATATAAAATAAAATAATATAAAATAAAATAATATAAAATAAAATAAAATAAAATAAAATAAAATAAATAATAAAATAAAATAATATAAAATATAAAATAAAATAAAATAAAATAAAATAAAACAAAACATCTGATGTTCACCTGAGGTACTTTTTACAGGCAATAAAAAGGAATTCTTTGTCAGCAATTATTGCAGCTTCCACTAGAGGGCAGTCAACACATAGATTAAATCAGGCTCAGTCTTTTTTTTAAAAAAGGATTTATTTTGTTCCTACCAAAGATTCATGTAGGAATCGGGTCATAGGATCCACTCAAAAGCGGCAGCAAATGGAGATCATGGGGATCCTGCTGACATTTAACAACACCCCCAGAGGATTGCTTGTAAACAGCAAGAAAGAAAGAAAGAAAGAAAGAAAGAAAGAAAGAAAGAAAGAAAGAAAGAAAGAAAGAAAGAAAGAAAGAAAGAAAGAAAGAAAGAAAGAAAGAAAGAAAGAAGAGAGAGAGAGAGAGAGAGAGAAGGAAGGAAAGAAAGAAAAGAAAGGAAGGAAGAAAGAAAGAAAGAAAGAAAGAAAGAAAGAAAGAAAGAAAGAAAGAAAGAAAGAAAAGGGAGGGAGGGAGGGAGAGAGAGAATGAAAGAATGATAGCTGAGAGAGAGAGAGATGAGAGAGATATAGATAAATAGACAGAGAGACGAAAGAAAGAAAGAGAAAGAGAAAGAAAGGAAAGAAAGAAAGAAAGAAAGGGAGGGAGGGAGGGAGAGAAAGAAAGAAAGAAAGAAAGAAAGAAAGAAAGAAAGAAAGAAAGAAAGAAAGAAAGAAAGAAAGAAAGATTCCAGCTTTGCTGTCTTAACTGATGGACCCCCTTTACAGGGAGTCGTCAACTTACGACCGGCTGCTTAACAACCACAAAGGGGACTTATCACCTGGATTTGAGGTTCCTCTTCTGCAAACTTTTCACCAACTTTGAGAACAGAGAAACGAGACTCCAATTTTTTCCCCAGAAAAAGTTCACAAACATTTCTTTTTCCAACGGCCGGATCCCACCTTGGAGGAAACAATAGAAGCATTATGGACCACTCCACCACCCATAATCCCCTCCTGAGTTCTCCCGGTTGGGTTTATTTACAGGTAGTCCTCAACATACAATCATTCATTTAGTCACCGTTACAACGGCACTGAAAAAAGAGACTTATGACCATTTTCCACACTTATGACCATTGCAGCATCCCCAGGGTCACGTGATCAAAATTCGGACACTTGGCAACTGGCTCGTATTTATGACGGTTGCAGTGTTCCCGGGGTCAGGTGATCCCCTTTTGCGATCTTCCGACAAGCAAAGTCAATGGGGCAAGCCAGATTCACTTAACAACCGGGCTACTAACTTAACAACGGCAGTGCCTCATTTAACCACGGTGGCAAGAAAGGTCATAAAATGGGGCAAAACTCACTTCCCAACTGTCTTGCTTAGCGATCAAAATTCTGGGTTGAATTTTGCGCATAAGTCAAGGATTGCCTGTGATTATGGATTGAAACCGATCAAGGAGAGAAGCAACCTGGAACTAAGGAGAAACTTCCTGACAGTTAGAACAATTAACCAGTGGAACAACCTGCCTCCAGTAGCGGTGAATGCTCCAACACTGGAAGTTTTTAAGAAGAGACTGGACAGCCATTTGTCTGAAATGGTATAAGGTTTCCTGCCTGAGCAGGGGTTTGGACTAGATGACCTCCAAGGTCCCTTCCAGCTCTGTTATTCTATTCTATTCTATTCTATTCTATTCTATTCTATTCTATTCTATTCTATTCTATTCTATATTTTATATTTTATATTCTATATTCTATTGCATATTCTCTATTCTATTCTATTCTATATTCTATATTCTATTCTATTCTATTGCATATTCTCTATTCTATTCTATTCTATTCTATTCTATTCTATTCTATTCTGTCCTTATGTAATTGTATTTATTCACCTGCCCAATTAAATCAACACTAAGTGGCTTATCATACATAAACAAAACCAATTAAAAAAATCACCCCATAAGAAGACAGGAGTTGATTAAACTAATAACCCCCCCCCAAAAAAGGCACACACCCCAAAACTCCCATAAAATAAAACACAGGTAGTCCTCGACTTGCAGCAGTTTGTTTAGTGACCGTTCAGAGTCACAACGGCACCGAAAAAAGCGATTTATGACCCTCGTAGCAGCCCCACGGTCACATCCTCAAAATTCAGCCGCTCGGCAACTGACTCATACTTATGACGGTTGCTGTGTCCCGGGCTCGGTTGTGGTCGTAAGCCGAGGACTGCCTGCAAAATAAATGCCCGAAGTTTTCCTTGTACTGCTGGAAGCGACGGAGCGGGGATTGTGAAATAAAAGCTTGAAAGTTCTCCCACGCAGCCCACCTTGTCACCAAATAAACGGGACGAATGCCGCCGTTCATCTATTTTCTGAAATTTCCCTGAGGTTGACACACACACCCCCCCCGTTTTCCAAGGAAAGATAATAGCTAATATTATCTTTAATCAACGTGTCAGCCTGGAACGAAGGGAACGGATTCAGTGGCTGGCGAAGACGGCAGATCGTCCTCTTTTTCTCGAGTTCAAGAATTGAAGATGGACAAGTGGCTCTTTTTTCGATGAACATCAGATAAACGAAAATTGTTCGTGCGAAGGAAGAAGACGGCAGATAAGACCCTACTAAGCGATAAGGCTATTTCAGTGTCCGTCAAAGAGATTGACAGGCTTTCCGTCCCTTTCCCCCCCCCCAGGGTGCAGTTTTCGCAGCCAGACTTGGAACACCCTCAAAAACCATTGAGAAGTTAGAACAATGAACCAGTGGAACAACCCGCCTCCAGAAGTTGTGAATTGCTCCAACACTGGGAGTTTTACCATTTGTTTGAAATGGTATAGGGGGCTGGACTAGAAGACCTCCAAGGTCCCTTCCAACTCTGTTATTCTATTCTATTCTATTCTATTCTATTCTATTCTATTCTATTCTATTCTATTCTATTCTATTCTATTCTATTCTATTTCTATTTCTATTTTCCAATATCTATTCTATTCTATTCTATTCTATTCTATTCTATTCTATTCTATTCTATTCTATTCTATTCTATTCTATTCTATTCTATTCCTATTTTCTATTCTATTCTATTCTATTCTATTCTATTCTATTCTATTCTATTCTATTCTATTCTATTCTATTCCCTATTTTCTATTCTATTCTATTCTATTCCCTATTTTCTATTCTATTCTATTCTATTCTATTCTATTCTATTCTATTCTATTCTATTCTATTCTATTCTATTCTATTCTATTCTATTCTATTCTATTCTATTCTATTCTATTCTATTCGTGGGACCTAAACAAGCACATTAAGCCATACTATATATTTTTTCTTTGGTCACTGAATGTTCTCAAGGGACCTCCAAGGTCCCTTCCAGCTCTATTCTATTCTAAAAATATATATAATTCTTTAATGATTCTAATATACAATGAAAACACTTTCCCCTGGTTAAAAAACATAGATTTGGGGGGGAATTAAAACCAGAGAAGGGAGAGATGTTTGAAGTAGGATTTGGAGAGGATGATTAAAATCTTGGCTGTGGTTTCTTCTCCAAGCTTTGTTTCAATGTAATTTCTGAACGTTTCGTTACCAAACTAGGTAACGTCATCAGCACGATGTCCTTGTTCTGTTCTCCTTAGCTTATAAATGTCTCGGGTTATTAAGAGTACGAGGGAAAGTCAAGAAAAACCAGTGATTCAGCAGGAGAGATACAGGCCTTACGACCGTTCATTTAGGGACTGCTCAAAGTTACAACAGACTTACGACCGCGTTCCACACTTACGACCGTCGCACCATTTCCCCACAGTCACGCGATCAAAATTCGGATGCTCGGCGACCGTTTCATATTTGTGATGGTTGCAGTGTCCCGGGGTCATGCGATCACATTATTGTGACTTTCCGTCAAGCAAAGTCAATCCGTCACTAAACGAATCGTGATAAGTCAAGGACTGCCTGCATTGCATTCAGCCAGCGCTAAATGTTCTGGGAGCTGCCCCTACTTCTGGTTTTAATCTGGAGCCTAGAACACACTCTGCAGATGACTTACAACCATCCGTTTAGTGACGGTTCAAAGTTACAACAGCGCTGAAAAAGTGATGTACAGACGTTTTTCACCTTGAAGATCAGGGCACTTGGCAACTGGCATGTACCTATGACGGTTGCCGTATCTCCGGGTCACGTGGTTGTAAACTGGTACAACTTGTCCTGTGCACAGACTCTAAATCACAGGTTTCCAATCTTTCCGGGCTCGAGGACCGGAGGGAAGGAGAGCAGCTTCAAAAGTGGTGTGCACGCGCGGGCGGGCGGGGGCCACACACACTGGCACGGCACTAGCAGCCCCGTTCACGCATGCAGCATGCGCTGGTGCCGTGCGCATGGGTGAACGGCCGTGCACAACCATAGCAGCTAGTGGCCTGTTCGTGCATGCGCAAACGGGCTGCAGACACCCGCCCCGCGCTAGCATTCCCGTTCGTGCCCACAGCACATGCACAAACAGGACCATGGGCGCTAGCACAAGTGGGGGGGAAATGCACACCCACGTGTGTGCACCCCGGCCAGCCGTTTCCACGTCTCGCTGGCCAAAAGCAGACTATAGGTTGGGGACCCCTGCTCTAAATCGAATAAACACCTATTTTTAAAAGAGTTTCCCACTTGGGCTACCTATGAAACCAGAGCAGGGAAACCTGTTTAGGTCCTTTAATGAGGAATAGGATTAAAATCAAATTCAGCCACTCCTTGCTCCTGTTTTGAAATGAACTGCAGTGGCGAGTCAATTAAAAATCAAAAACACAGGAATCCGGGGAGTTCGTGGTGGGTAGAAATGGTTCTATTTTATTTCTCCCTCGCCTGTAGTCGGTGAGATGTTTAAAAATAAATTTGCATATTGGCTGGTTAGTGGAACATTAATAAACATTTGCGCCACAATGCTTGGGCCCAGCAGAATCAGAAGTCTCTTTGGAAGCAAGGGACAAATTTCCCAAGCCCGCCACAAACATTAAGGAAAAAAAATATATATTCTCCTATCTTAGACACAACCGTAAGAGATGGGATTCCCTTAAGTAGGATGGCCTAGAAAAGCTCTCTCATTTTAATGTCCCAAAAAAATATGCTTTTGCAGTCTCGCTCGTGGTTAACTTTATGATTTATTTATTTTATTTCTATCCTGCCTTTATTATTTTTTACAAATAACTCAAGGTGGCAAACATATCTGACACAATTTCTTCCTTTCTATTTTCAACACCACAACAATCCTGTAAGGTGGGCTGGGCTGAGAGAGAGGGACTGGCCCAAAGTCACCCAGCCGGCTCTCATGCGTAAAATGGGACTAGAACTCACCGTCTCCTGGTGATTGGCCTAAAGTCACCCAGCTGGCTTTCATGGTTAAGGTGGGACTAGAACTCACCGTCTCCTGGTGATTGGCCCAAACTCACCCAGCCGGCTTTCATGCCTAAGGCGGGACTAGAACTCACTGTCTCCTGGTGATTGGCCAAAAGTCACCCAGCCGGCTTTCATGCCTAAGGTGGGACTAGAACTCACCGTCTACTGGTGATTGGCCCAAAGTCACCCAGTCAGCTCTTATGCCTAAGGTAGAACTAGAACTCATAGTCTCCTGGTGATTGGCCCAAAGTCACCCAGCCGGCTTTCTTGCCTAAGGCGGGACTAGAACTCACCGTCTCCTGGTGATTGGCCCAAAGTCACCCAGCCGGCTTTCTTGCCTAAGGCGGGACTAGAACTCACCGTCTCCTGGTGATTGGCTCAAAGTCATCCAGCTGGCTTTCATGCTTGAGGCGGGATTAGAGAACAAAAGATAAGATGCAATCAAACCAGATCAAAAATGGGTTAGACCCGTGTTTCTCAACCTCGACAAACTTAAGACATGGGTGTTAAGCAGCTTCCTGGGGTCATGGGATCACCTTTGGCCAGCTTTTGCTGCAACCTTCATAAATACAGCGAGTCCTCGACTTACAACAGTTCATTTAGTGACCGTTCAAAGTTACAACGGCACCGGAAAAAAACGTGACTTACGACCGTTTTTCACAATTTTTCCAGCCTCCCCAGGGTCACGTGAACAAAATTCAGACGCTTGGCAGCTGACTCGTACTTATGAGGTTGCTGTGTCCTGGGGTCACGTGATCCCCTTTTGCGACCTTCTGACGGGGAAAATCCATGGGGAAGCCGGATTCACTGGGGCAAGAAAAGTCGTAAAATGGGGCAAAATGCACTTCACAAATGTCTCACTTAAGAACAGAAATTTTAGGCCCAATTGCGATTGTAAGTCGAGGACTACCGGAGTGCCCAAATTTGGATCGTGTGATCGTGAGGAAACTAACGGTCGTAAGTGTGAGGACCGATCATAAGTCTCTTTTTCAGTGCTGCTCTCCCTTCAAAATGGTCACTAAATGGAGTCATGGACTACCTGTATGTATATCAGCCCTAGTTTTTTGCTCCCTCTGATCTCTTCTGATTTCTTCTTAGCTTTTGCGACTGAATTGAAAAGGCGGGGTAAAATATTCCTTCACTTTCCTTATTTCCCCAGTTCTAAAATTATTCCGTGGGGTTTTCTACTAGCTCTGTCAAAATAACATATTCAGTGTCTGAAGAGAAGACTTGGAGAATTGAAGGCACAGATTTAATCTCTTTTTCAAACAGGCCCTGTGAGGGTCTTTCTTCATTTTCCGAATTCAATATCAAGGAATAATTGTCAATCTGAAACGGGCCATAAAAGGCTGCCTTGCCACCCGCAAGGCGCTTTTTTAATCCTAATTTTGGAAGGGTTTAAATCGCGGTTGGCGTCTGGTGGCCAGTGCTTACTAAATGGGAGATTAAGGTCGAGTAACTTTCACTAATTAACCACCACTTTAAATTAAACCCGGGGGCTATAATATAACCCAGCGAGACCTTTGCTGGTATTAATTTCTAGAACCATTTGTGATGATCAGCTTTTTTGCATCCAGCATCTTCAAGACGGTTAATTTCTCCGGCAAGAAAAGGTGGGTTCAACTTTTCTGTCGCTAAGTGAAACATTTCTTAAGTAAAGCTTGCCCCCTTTTACGACCTTTCCTGCCACAGTTGTTAAATGAATCATTGCATTTGTTAACTTAGCAACAAACGGTCGTTAAACGAATCCGGGCTTCCCCCATTGACTTTGCTCGTCAGAAGGTCGCAAAAGGGGATCACGTGACCCCAGGACACGGCGACCGTCATAAACACGAGTCGGGTGCCAAACCTCTGAATTTTGACCACCTGACCCTGGGGACGCTGCAACGGTCGTCAGTGTGAAAAACGGTCATAAGTCACTTTTTTTTCAGAGGCATTGTAACTTTGAGCAGTCACTAAGTGAACTGTCGTAAGTCGAGGACTGCCTGTATTGATAGGAAATTCAGTTTTAATCCCTGCAATCTAGACCACAATGTATAAGTTAGGGAGCTTCGCTTTATTCTTTTCTCATTTTAAATCTGGGGGGAAAAAAGCTCACGAAAATAAGTTTTATTTTTAAATGCCTCCTTAAGGGAGAAGCCTCCTTAAATGTGCATGACAAAAGAATATTGGGGAAAGTGTCGCTTAAAAGATTGGGGGCAGGAATTTACCTGCATTACTTTCATTACAGGAAATTTTATAGAAAGGCCAATTATTTGAAAAGAATGCTGTGGACTAAAGAAAAGAGGGTTTTTTCTTCCAATTGTTCTTTTTTCACAATAATAAATCTGTGATTGAAAAGCTAAACTTATAATGGATTAAAATGGACAGGCAAGGGGAGGGCAGGGCAGGAGAGGAGGGGAGAGGAGGAGAGGAGAGAGAGGAGGGGAGAGTTGGGAGAGGAGAGGAGGAGAGGAAGAGAGAGGAGGGGGCGGGAAAAAACAGGAGAGAGAGGAGAGTAAGGAGAGGAGAGAAGAAGAGAGGAGAGGAAAATAACAGCTAAGAGAGCACCAAAGACCCCACAGTTCTCCTCCTCCTCCTCCTCCTCCCTGCAAATCCCCCTCCCTTCTGGAACTGATGATGTTCCCTAGTTGGGTCATGAAACGTCTGCAGGAAAACCACCAACCTCAGAGAGCACCAAGGACCCCACAGTTCTTCTCCTTCCTTCCTTCCTTCCTTCCTTCCTTCCTTCCTTCCTTCCTTCCTTCCTTCCTTCCTTCCTTCCTTCCTTCCTTCCTTCCTTCCTTCCTTCCCCTTTCTAGCACTGATGATGTTCCCCAGTTGGGTCATGAAACGTCTGCAAGAAAACCACAAAGCTCAGAGAGCACCAAGGACCCCACAGTTCTTCTTCTCCTTCTCTCCTCCCTCCCTCCCTTCCTTCTTCTTCTCCTTTCCACTCCCTTCTAGCACTGATGCTGTTCCCTAGTTGGGTCATGAAACGTCTGCAAGAAAACCACAAAGCTCAGAGAGCACCGAGGACCACACAGTTCTTCTCCTTCTCTCCTTCCCTCCCTCCCTCCCTCCCTTTTCTTTCCTTATTCTATCTCTATCCTTCGTACCCTTTTCTCTTTTCCTTCCTTCCTTCCTTCCCCTCCTTTCTAGCACTGATGATGTTCCCTAGTTGGGTCATGAAACGTCTGCAGGAAAACCACCCAGCTCAGAGAGCACCAAGGACCCCACAGTTCAACCCTGAAGGCTACCAATAGTCTCTTCTATTTGATTTGTGTTCAAACCAAGTCTTTCTCCCCCCCCCCCACCCTCCAGCACACAATTCCTCATTTAGAATCTTAACATTTCATATATGGCACACCCCTCTGGTTAAAACTGCCTGTCCCAACAGGAAATGGGGAGACGCAAGAGTGGTGTGCGATATACACAACACCCTACCTCATCCACCAACTGTATTGTTGGTTGCAGAAGGCCTGTTCAACTAAGGTTGAATGCAAAGGCGTTTAAACAGAGGTGAGCCTCTTCCCGCCAGCAGGTATCAAAGGACGAAGCATCCTCAGAGTTAGGAGAAAGGGCACCCAGTTGTAAGAACTTTCTCCTTCCTCTTCCCATTCCAGAAATCCTAAATTTGCTTTTCGGCAACTCTGTGCATTCTCGTTGTGCTTCCACAGGTCCGTTCTCCTGGGGATCTTCAAGTTGGGGGACCCTCCGTAGCACGCTGGTGGGATTACGGGGTGAGTATCAAGCAGGACTCTCTATTTCCCTGGAGCTTAAAGAGTGGAGCAGAGCATCCACCTGTCTCATCTTAATTTAAAAATAAATAAATTATTATGGCCTTTAAGCCAGCAAATAGCAATTGAAGGAAACGGGAGAAGAACGAACCAAAAAGAGAGAAACCAAAATAAGCATGTGCAGCAATCCATCTTAAATCTTCTTTTTTTTTTTAATCAGTTTGTAACACTTTATTTCAGGGGTCTTCAAACTTGGCCACTTTAAGACTTGTGGACTTCAACTTCCAGAGTTGAATTCTGGGGAATTCTGGGAGTTGAAGTCCTCGAGTCTTAAAGTTGCCAAGTTTGGTGACCCCTGACCAAGCTTAACAGGCCTGCTATGGAATTTGATTCCTACGTAATACATTTGTCCTCCTAAAGATATTATTTATTTAGTCACTGACTCACTTGTTCATTTATTCATTTGTCTTTCAGCCTTATCCTGGACCTCAAGGAACAAACAGGGTTAAGGTAATCTTTAGGAGAAATGGAAAAAAAAAAATCAGCGTTCCCTTCAGAGTGTAAACTAAGGCAACAGCACCAAGCACGAATCTAAGTCCTGAATTCTTGGCTTCCCATTTTCTTATGCTGAGATAAAGAAAAGAGAAAAAAGAAAAAAATCAAGGGAGAGCCATTACTGTTTCCCCTAGCTGAGCGATGTCTTCTCTCTGTTTTTCTGCCCCTCTTTTCATCAGTGAAAACCATCTGCTCTCTTTCATTAAGCGTGAACATTTGCACTGCTGGTACTGTGTCAAGTTCTCAACAGAGGGATGGCATCAGGATCGATGGTCATGAAACGTCTGCAAGAAAACAAACAAGCTAGGAGAGCACAAAGAACTCCACAGTTTTTCTCCTCCTCCTCCTCCTCCTCCTCCTCCTCCTCCTCCTCCTCCTCTCTTCAAAAACCCCACTGCCCTCCAGCGCTGATGATATTACCTAGTTGGGTTTCATGAAACGTCTGCAAGAACACAAGCTAGGAGAGCACAAAGAACTCCACAGTTTTTCTCCTCCTCCTCCTCTCCTCCTCCTCCTCCTCCTCTCTTCAAACCCCACTGCCCTCCAGCACTGATGAGATTACCTAGTTGGGTCATGAAACGTCTGCAAGAAAACAAGCAGAAGAGCACAAAGAACTCCACAGTTTTTCTCCTCTCCTCCTCCTCCTCCTCCCCTCCTCCTCCTCCTCCTCCTCTCTTCAAACCCCACTGCCTTCCAGCACTGATGATATTACCTAGTTGGGTCATGAAACGTCTGCAAGAAAACAAACAAGCTAGGAGAGCACCAAGAGCTCCACAGTCGTTGTCCTCCTCCTCCTCCTCCTCCTCCTCTCTTCAAACCCCACTGCCCTCCAGCACTGATGATATTACCTAGTTGGGTCATGAAACGTCTGCAAGAAAACAAGCCAGAAGAGCACAAAGAACTCCACAGTTTTTCTCCTCCTCCTCCTCTTCCTCCTCCTCCTCTTCCTCCTCCTCCTCTCTTCAAACCCCACTGCCTTCCAGCACTGGTGATAATACCTAGTTAGGTCATGAAACGTCTGCAAGAAAACAAACAAGCTAGAAGAGCAATAAAGACCACCTTTTATTTCTAAGAGTTATCCATTCTTTTACCCATGTTAATACGAATGCTTGATAATATAAAACCCACTCCGGTAAACCAAACCCTCCATTTTCCTTGGCATCTTGTAGCATCTTAATTCTAGCTTTCTTTCCTTGCCAAACAAATTTCAAGATTAGTGAATTTAAATCTTCCAAAAAAAAAAAAAAATTCTCTCAAGTTTTATAGGTATTGTTTGAAATTTTCAGTAGTACGTTCATTTTCACTATGGATAATTCTTCCTAGTATTGACAATTTGCTTGTTATATCTGGAGGGGCATGATTTACAATTGGGGTGGCACGCCTTTTTATGGTATGGGAAAAATAAAGTTCATAAATATTTCCGAAATCATGATATAAGAAATGCATTATTAACAATATGGGGAAAAACAAAAAGTAAAATATATTTGAAAATAGAAGAGCACAAAGAACTCCACAGTTCTCCTCCTCCTCCTCTTCCTCCTCCTCCTCCTCCTCTTCCTCCTCCTCCTCTCTTCAAACCCCACTGCCTTCCAGCACTGATGATATTACCTAGTTAGGTCATGAAACGTCTGCAAGAAAACAAACAAGCTAGAAGAGCACCAAGAACCCACAGTTTTCCTCCTCCTCGCTCCTCCTCCTCCTCCTCCTCCTCCTCCTCCTCCTGGACTAGAAGACCTCCAAGGTCCCTTCCAGCTCTATTCTATTCCTCTCTTCAAACCCCACTCCCTTCTAGCACTGACGATGTTACCTGGTTGGGTAATAAAACGTCTGCAAGGAAACCAACCAAGCTCAGAGAGTTCAGCCCTGAGATACAAAGATTCTCGTTTGTTGGTTCTCACGTTACATCCCCGTTGCATCTTTGCCTGGGCAGTCCATGTCTGACACACCCGAGAATTGTGTCTTCGGTCTGGGCTTAGCACGTGGTAGGAACCCAGCCACATTTCTGAATTTTCCCCTGGCTTCATTCAATAAAGCAGTCTGAGGTAAAACTGGGGGGGATCTAGAATATTCCTAAAAATAACGCAAGCAACGATTTCTGTCTTTTAGAAGGAAGGAGAACCAGCCTCGGGGGGTCTCGATTTTGCGTGCCTCCAAAGTCAGAAGGTCGGTGTGCTTGTCCATTACGCAACCCTTTGCGTTCTTGAGTGGGAAACGTCAGGGAGTGGGGAAAAAAATCAATTCACGCTTCCCTCTGAGGGCTTTGGCCAAAATTTGATGCCTCTACCAAAGCTGGCCAGAACTAACCTTGTATTCTTTTCCTTCTCTGAAGGATGTGCTCAACAAAGTCAAGATGGTTGAACTTAAAAAAATGTAGAACAATTCACCAATGGAACAACTTGCCTCCAGAGGTTGTGAATGCTCCCACACTGGAAGTTTTTAAGAAGAGATTGGACGACCATTTGTCTGAAATGATATAGGGTTTCCTGCCTGAGCAGGGGGTTGGACTAGAAGACCTCCACGGTCCCTTCCAACTCTGTTATTCTATTCTATTCTATTCTATTCTATTCTATTCTATTCTATTCTATTCTATTCTATTCTATTCTATTCTATTCTATATTTTCTATTCTATTCCATATTTTCTATTCTATTCTATTCTATTCCATATTCTATTCTATTCTATTCCCTATTTTCTATTCTATTCTATTCTATTCTATTCTATTCTATTCTATTCTATTCTATTCTATTCTATTCTATTCTATATTTTCTATTCTATTCCATATTTTCTATTCTATTCTATTCCATATTTTCTTTTCTATTCTATTCTATTCTATTCTATATTTTCTATTCTATTCCATATTTTCTATTCTATTCTATTCCATATTTTCTATTCTATTCTATTCTATTCTATTCTATGCTATTCTATGCTATTCTATTCTATTCTATTCTATTCTATTTCTATTTCTATTTCTATTTCTATTCTATTCCTTATTTCTATTCTATTCTATTCTATTCTATTCTATTCTATTCTATTCTATTCTATTCTATTCTATTCTATTCCATTCCATTCCATTCCATTCCATATTTTCTATTCTATTCTATTCTATTCTATTCTATTCTATTCTATTCTATTCTATTCTATTCTATTCTATTCTATTCTATTCTATTCTATTCCATTCCATTCCATTCCATTCCATTCCATTCCATATTTTCTATTCTATTCTAAAAACCAGAAGGCGCTTCATTCATGCCATCACAATCGCCATCTTGACTTTGTTGACCAAAGACATCCCTGGGTCAAGACAAAGAGCTTATCTAGGTCACCCTCTTGAAACCTGAGTTCTGTACTTGACCTGTTCCTCACGTTCAGAAGGACTGAGCTAGTGGCACCTTTGACCAAGTGGTCTCTGGACAGGTCCTACCAATGAATGGAAGGATTTTGAGGATGTATTCAGGGCCCATGGGTCAGCGAGAGACCTTGTGGCTTCATTCTGACAACACTATAAGCTTAGTTCTGCCTTCGCTGTGTCTTTTGGGCTTCACGGGTTGTGTGAATGCATCCCTTTGGGCTTAGCTTGTGCCTCAGTATAGAGTGTGGGGTATCATCTTACAAATCATGTCGTGGTTGGTCAAGGTAATGATTTAATAGCTAAACAGCTTATGTAACGATGTAAAGTAATATAAGGTGGATGATGCAATGATAGGAATGACTCAGCAGGGTCTGTGTCTCTTTAAGAGCAAGCAGGGTCTGTATCCCTTTAAGAGCCTGAGTATAAAAGGGAAGGCTTTGCTGGAGTGTCTCTCTCTCTCGTCCGTTTTCCTGCTGTAACTGCTATATGTTGGAGTTTGCTGTATTACCACGTGTATGTATATTGTCCCTGGTGTATATTGTAGATAGTGTAAGATAAACCACCATTTAATATAGACCACTGTTTACTGTATTTACTCCTGGGTTATCTCAGCGCAATAAGACTGTGCATGCTCTGACACGGTTGTTGGTTTTCTTGTGTCCATTGCAGGGAGAAAAGGGCTTTCCTGGAAACAAAGGGATCAAAGGCGAAAAGGTACGTTTCCAACAGCATTCTGTTCTACTCTTAACAAAATGACACAGTTGGAAGGGCCCTTGGAGGTCTTCTAGACCAACCCTCTACTCAAGCAGGAGATGCTATAGCATTTTGGACAAACGCCTGTTCAATCTCTTCTTAAAAACAATGAGAGTTTTGCATCCACAACTAATGCACGAGAAGAAGTACAGGGAGTCCTTGACTTATGACGACAATTGAGCCCAACATTTTTGTGGTTAAGTGAGACTTTTGTTCAGTGAGTTTTGCCCCACTTTACCACCTTTCTTGCTACAGTTGTTGAGTGAATCACGGTCATTGGCAAATTAGGAACCCGGTTGTTAAGTGAACCGTGCTTCCCCATTGACTTTGCTTATCAGAAGGTCGTAACAGGGGATCACCTAACTTTGGGACACAGCAATGGTCATAAATAGGAACCAGTTGCCAAGCGTCTGAATTTTGATCACATGATCACAGGGATACGGTAACGGTTGTACGTGTGAAAAACGGTCCTAAGTCACTTTTTTCAATGATGTTGTGACTTCAGTCACTAAAGAAACTACCTTTATATCTAAAGGTCCAGAGAAGTCCGGGAAGGTGGTCAAATGTGTATTATAAAGTTGAATTGTCAGCCAGGTAGAATAGATTCAGACTTTGGTTCTTCTTTCAGGGAGACCCAGGAGATGCAGGAGAAGCAACTGTGAAGGTAAGCATCAAAAGGAGGAATTGTGTGGCAATTTATAGGAGAAGAGCAGGCAAAGTTGGAGTGGGGGAGTTAAATGAGTCATTAGCCTAGGGTAGTTATGTTACCACAAACAGTTCAAGTTCAACTCCTCCTGAATTCAATTTATGTATATATATATGAAAACTTGGGCTGTGTGTGGTAACATAACTAATCTAGGCTAATGGCTCATTTAACTCCACCACTCCAGCTCTGTATATATATACAGATATAGATATAGATATAGATATAGATATAGATAGATAGATAGATAGATAGATAGATAGATAGATAGATAGATAGATAGATAGATAGATAGATAGATAGATAGATAGATAGATAGAAATAGATAGAGATAGAGATAGATAGATAGATAGATAGATAGATAGAGATAGATAGATAGATAGATAGATAAATAGATAGATAGATAGATAGATAGATAGATAGATAGATAGATAGATAGATAGATAGATAGATAGATAGATAGATAGATAGATAGATAGATAGATAGATAGATAGATAGATAGATAGATAGATAGATATAGATATAGATATAGATATAGATATAGATATAGATATAGATATAGATGATGGATGGATGGATGGATGGATGGATGGATGGATGGATGGATGGATAGATAGATAGATAGATAGATAGATAGATAGATAGATAGATAGATAGATAGATAGATAGATAGATAGATAGATAGATAGATAGATAGATAGATAGATAGATAGATAGGTAGAGGTAGAGGTAGAGGTAGAGGTAGATATATAGATATATGCATATACACATACACATACATATACATATACATATACATATAATCCAGCTAATTTATTTATTTATTTGGTAATTTAATATAACCTCCCATCTATCATCTGTCATTCTAAGCAGAGTGCTAAGTTTAAAACAAAACAAAACACTTCAAAAAAAATAAATAACCAACAACAACAAAAAAACCCAAATTGTTAAAACTCATTACAAAACAGTTACTCTGGGAAGGTAAAGAGCTGCGTACAAATTGCACTCTCTCCTTCCTTGGGAAATTCCCCCGTGCTGCTGCTATTCACAGTTTGCGTCTGATCCAGAGCAATACGTACTCTACCGCAATACATCAAACCAAATGTGCGTCACCCTGAGGACTAGAGACTTTACCTTTTGCTTTTGTGTCTTCCAGGGAAGCAAGGGCAACGACGGGGAAGTCGGTCAAAAGGTAAAGGAATTGGGTTTTCAAAGGAGGGATTCTCCCTGTGTGTGTGAGCAAGGCAGCCCCGTTGCAAGCAGCTGATTTAAGGGAAATATTCAATTTACCAGCCTGGGTTGTGCCCTGTGTTAGCCTTCTCCCAGATTTGGGGGTGCCAATTGTCAATGACTTGATGTGTCCTCTTTTTTTTTTTCACCCTCATCTACTTTCAAGGGAAAACCAGGGATTGGTTTCCGTGGTCCTGTTGGGCAAGCTGGACCTCCTGGACGTAAGGTTGGTATAGTAAAAAGCTTGTGTTTTTCACGATGGAGACCGGGGACCTAATTGATACTCTCAGGGACACCCCAGAAGATAAGATGAGATGAGATGAGATGAGATGAGATGAGATGAGATGAGATGAGATGAGATGAGATGAGATGAGATGAGATGAGATGAGATGAGATGAGATAAGATGATAACCTTTATTGTCATTTTTTTTACTGTGGGCACAATGGCACACATCAAAAATGAAATTTAGTTGCCCGCTCTCAAAGTGAAACATACATGACACACACCTAAAACATACTATATACAACATATGTATAGACCAGGGGTAGGCAACCTTGGCTCTTTTGGGACTCGTGGACTTCAACTCCCAGAATTCCTGAGCCAGCATGGCTCAGCTTGGAAACCTCTCCCTTTCCCCTCAGCATGGCTGGCTCAGGAATTCTGGGAGTTGAAGTCCACGAGTCATAAAAGAGCCAAGGTTGCCTACCCCTGGTATAGACCCACACCCCTACATATACATAGCAAATAAATATTAAATACTGTCCATCTTGAACATATAGCGGAAGGAGGAAGCTTGAGAGTTCACAAGGTTAATGCTGTATGGAATGAAACTGTGGCTCTATGGCTGAAGGGGGTCAAAACAATCAGGGTAGCAGTCATCGTTTGTTAAAAAAGGGGAGTGACCACCCTTTGGACTTTTTTGACAATATTCTGCATCTGTTGAAAAAAAATATATTAAAAGGATGGAAAGTTAATCCTGTCCAATTGTGATTTCAAACCCTGAAAATAAGTATGCTGCGTGGGAGTGCTCTTTGATCCCCAACTTGCACCATTGTGCTATTCACGACTATTTCTGAGCAAATTAGAATTGGCCTTAAGTATTCATGTCTCATGTCTAATAGATCAAGATTAAAACACTTCCAGGCATTGTAAATGGGACTAACCTAAAATTTCCTGTTGGTGGATATCAGAACAATATTATGCTTAGGTTAAAGATCTGTATGTTATACACACATATACATATACACATGGTGTGTGTGTGTGTGTGTGTGTGTGTGTGTGTGTGTCTGTGAGTGGGGGGGTGTTTATGGGGGACACCTGAGTGGTGCAAATGGGTGTTCCAACCCTTTCAGCAGTTCTAAGAAGGCTCCACACCCATAGAATAGAATAGAATAGAATAGAATAGAATAGAATAGAATAGAATAGAATAGAATAGAATAGAATAGAATAGAATAGAATAGAAAAGAAAATAGGGATTAGAATAGAATAGAAATAAGAATAGAATAGAATAGAATAGAATAGAATAGAATAGAATAGAATAGAATAGAATAGAATAGAATAGAATAGAATAGAATAGAAAACAGAATAGAATAGAATAGAATAGAAAATAGAATAGAATAGAATAGAATAGAATAGAATACAGAATAGAATAGAATAAAATACAGAATAGAATAGAATAGAATAGAATAGAATAGAATAGAATAGAATAGAATAGAATAGAATAGAATAGAATAGAATAGAATAGAATAGAATATATGGAATGGAATAGAATGCAGAAATAATAGAATAGAATAGAATAGAATAGAATAGAATAGAATAGAATAGAATAGAATAGAATAGAATAGAATAGAATAGAATAGAATAGAATAGAAAAGAAAATAGGGATTAGAATAGAATAGAAATAAGAATAGAATAGAATAGAATACAGAATAGAATAGAATAGAATAGAATAGAATACAGAATAGAATAGAATAGAATAGAATAGAATAGAATAGAATAGAATAGAATAGAATAGAATACAGAATAGAATAGAATAGAATAGAATAGAATAGAATAGAATAGAATAGAATAGAATAGAATAGAATAGAATATATGGAATGGAATAGAATAGAATGCAGAAATAATAGAATAGAATAGAATAGAATAGAATAGAATAGAATAGAATAGAATAGAATAGAATAGAATAGAATAAAATACAGAATAGAATAAGAATAGAATAGAATAGGAATAGAATAGAATACAGAATAGAATAGAATAGAATAGAATAGAACAGAATAGAATAGAATACAGAATAGAATAGAATAGAATGGAATGGAATGGAATGGAATGGAATGGAATGGAATGGAATAGAATAGAATAGAATAGAATAGAATAGAATAGAATAGAATAGAATAGAATTTAGAATGTCTCTTCTGTTGGAAGATGGCAAACACCATATACACCTTTATCCCATAATACCTTGTTCACAGTATGATTGATCTTTCCGCTTCCTTTCCACCAGGGCGAGCCTGGGGCACCAGGGCCTGCTGGAGCACAAGGTGTCCAGGGCATTCGGGGTAATCCCGGTACACCAGGGTCCCAGGGAGAAAGGGGGGCCCCAGGCCCAACTGGAGCTGTTGGGCAAAAGGTAAGGTAACCTTTGGGGTCACAGTCCCAAGTGCCCAAATCTCACCCATCACCAAGCCGCGAATGGCGAAGAAATAAGATTCTCGCAATCTCTTTGTAATTCCCGTGGGACTCCCAATCTTCCTGCTTTCTGAGCAAACTGTTCCCTTGATTTAATCGTTCTCGCTGCCCAGAGTGAAACCATAGTTGGTAAAAGTACAGTAGAAAAAAAACAACAACAGCGGCCAGAATCGTATTTGCACAATATTGGAAAAAGGAAGAAATAATTTTAAAAAATATTAGAACGTGCGGAAACGGACAGACTTACTCTGAGGTTGAAAGCAAAAAGAAGAAACAGAATACTGTCAGACTTGGGACTTGTTCTATCAATGGCTGGAGAAAAGAAGAAAGGATTAGCAATTAAATTTGTATTAGTGAACGATAAACTCAGACCACACGTCGTTGCGTAAGTGCTGTTGAGCTGTAGGGAAAAAATTAATAAAAATTTTGCAAAAAGAGAAAAGAAAAAAACACTGGGGTCGCTTCTACTGCCCCCCCATCCCCCCAGGCCAACCCCCTCCCCAAGCCAAATTTATTATGGTGAGAATCCAAATAGATAAGACGTTTTATCCTGAACATTAGATCTTGTGATGAATTGTGATAAAGGCAATTGGGGTTATTTAAAACTTGGAAGTTATAAACATTAAACGTTAAATTTAAATATTAACGGGAAACTAAAAATTGGGAAAAATTAACTAGGACATTGATTGTCTATAAAGATTGAATGTTAAAACAACCAGGATATGTATAAGCTAAAAAATATTGATAAATGTAAGAAAGCTATTTTTATTTAATCCGATATAATAAGAATGGTATTAGTTTAAATATGAGACAGTAAATACTCCAGAAGCTGTGGGTGCTCCAACACTGGAGGTTTTTAAGAAGAGACTGGACAGCCATTTGTCTGAAATGGTATAGGGTTTCCTGCCTTGGCAGGGGGTTGGACTAGATGACCTCCAAGGTCCCTTCCAACTCTGTTATTCTTTTTTCCTTCCTTCCTTCCTTCCTTCCTTCCTTCCTTCCTTCCTTCCTTCCTTCCTTCCTTCCTTCCTTCCTTCCTTCCTTCCTCCCTCCCTCCCTCCCTCCCTTCCTTCTCCAACACTGAAAGCTTTTAAGAAGAGACTGGTCAGCCATTTGTCTGAAATGGTATAGGGTTTCCTGCCTGAGCCGGGGGTTGGACTAGATGACCTCCAAGGTCCCTTCCAACTTTATTATTATTATTATTATTATTATTATTATTATTATTATTATTATTATTATTATTATTATTATTATTATTATTATTATTATTATTATTATTATTATTATCATCATCATCATTATCATCATCATCATCATCATCATTATCATTATCATTATCATTACTAAGGGGAAGAGAGAGGAAATATTTAATGTAACAGTTTGAGATCTGTACTAAAGATACTTGTGTTATTGAATTATCGATTAACCCAGCTGCCACGTTGCTTTTTAAATATTTAAATGTAAAAACTAGAAAATCAAATTTATTCGAATAAAACCAGAAAGTCTGACTTGGCTCCGTCCAATATCCAGTATTGCCGCTCAGAAACCTTATCTCTGAAAAAGGGAGAGGAAAAAGGAACCTCTTGCAGGTTGGAAATATAAACGTAGCTGAATCCAGGTGGGCTTTTTTTTTGGGAGGAAGAAAAGACGGTTTGGTATGTCAGGGAACACGGCGGCAGCCGCTGGCGGGGGAAAAAAAAAGGGAACAAAGCAATTCTGCGGGTGAAATTGGAAAATGGACGGAGAATTATCTTCCTGTATTATTCTGAGACAGGCTACTACTGGGTCACTTAAGCAGGCGGCATTTTCTAAGCAATCTGGACGCTGAATCCAGGTTAGCGTGACCCAGCTCTTTTTCATAGGATAAAAAAGTAAGTTAGTTAATCCAAAAACAGTCCTTCTTTGAGCGGAAGGAGATTTAGGACTCTTCTAGCCAATCTCGGCTGGTCTCACAACTCACAACTCGGCTAGTTTCGGGGGTTGCCCCAAAGAAGAGGGGGGGGAAACAATCTCTTCTCCAAAGCACCGGAAGCGACAGATGGAAAACTCACCAAGGAGAGAAGCAACCTGGAACTAAGGAGGAATTTCCTGACAGTGAGAACTAAGTGAGAAATTTGTTCAGTGAATTTTGCCCCATTTTACGCCCTTTCTTGCCATAGCTGTTACGTGAACCACTGCAGTTGTTAAGTTGGTAACTAGAGATGGGAAGGCCTGGGGAAAAAAACTGAAAAAATAGGGGGGGGGAACAGGGTTTTTTCCCCCCATTATTGTCCAAACGGCTTTTCATTTGCCTTCTTTTAGAGAGACGTTGAGGCCACTTGGAGGTTTGTCTGTGTCCTCAGGGACACCTGAGTGGTGCAAATAGGTGTTCCAACCCTTTCAGCAGTTCCAAGAAGGCTCCACACCCATTTGCACCGCTCGGGTGACCCTGAGGACACAGATAAACCTCCAAGTGGCCTCAACGACTCTCAGAAAGCGTGCAAATGACCAGCCGTCTGTGAGGAGTATAAATCCTTCCACTCCCCCACCATCCAGTCAGAGCTGAAGAAGCTTCTGGAGATAGATGATGTCATCAGGAGTTCCAAGAAGGCTCCACACCCATTTGCACCACTCAGGTGGCCCTGAGGACACAGGTAAACCTCCAAGTGGCCTCAACGACTCTCAGATGAAGGCAAATGACCAGCCGTCTGTAAGGAGTATAAATCCTTCCACTCCCCCACCATCCAGTCAGAGCTGAAGAAGCTTCTGGGATGAGAAGCGAAACTTCTTCAAAGGAAGAACAGGAAAGTCCAGTTGCCTCCTGAAAAAAAGCACCTTTGGGACAATCTCTGTAGATGTCCAAGACCTGAACGCATCCTCTCCGGCAACCTACATTTAGATAAGCAGGGATTAACACCAGACAAACAATCGAGCAGAAAACAATCCACTTAATTGAGGAACTCCCAAGGAGAAAACTACACTCTTCCTTTTCTACCAGTAATAATTCTCTGAAAAAAATCTCTTTTCAGGGGGAAGCGGGGAAAAGAGGCCGGATTGGATCGATGGGACTAAAAGGCCCGCCTGGATCTCCCGGAGCAGAGGTGGGTTTGCCTGTAAAATGAGAGAGGGAGAGAATAGAAACATCACTTTAAAAAGTCCACTTCAGGTAGTCGAACGACTTATAATCATACATTTATTCGAAGTTACTGGAAAAAAGGGACTTGTGATTGATCCTCGCGTTTGCAACCATTGCAGCATCCCATGGTCAGAAGTTCTTGCAGATGTTTCATGACCCAGCTAGGTTACATCATCAGTGCTAGAAGGGAGTGGGATTTGTGGAGGAGGAGGAAGAGGAGGAGGAGGAGGAGGAGTGTGGCATCCTTGGCGGTTTTGAGCTTGGTGGCTTTCTTGCAGACGTTTCATGACCCAACTAGGTAACATCATCAGTGCTAGAAAGAAGTGGAAAGGAAGAGAAGGAAGAGAAGGAAGGAAGGAAGGAAGGAAGGAAGGAAGGAAGGAAGGAAGGAAGGAAGGAAGGAAGGAAGGAAGGAAGGAAGGAAGGAAGGAAGGAAGGAAGGAAGAACTGTGGGATCCTTGGTGCTCTCCGAGCTTGGTGGCTTTCTTGCAGACGTTTCATAACCCAACTAGATAACATCATCAGTGCTAGAAAGAAGTGGAAAGGAAGGAAGGAAGGAAGGAAGGAAGGAAGGAAGGAAGGAAGGAAGGAAGGAAGGAAGGAAGGAAGGAAGGAAGGAAGGAAGGAAGAACTGTGGGATCCTTGGTGCTCTCCGAGCTTGGTGGTTTTCTTGCAGACGTTTCATGACCCAACTAGGTAACATCCTCAGTGCTAGAAGGGGATAAGGTTTAAGAGAAGGGGGAAGAGGAGGAGGAGGAAGAGAAGGAGAAGAATCGTGGAGTCCTTGGTGCTCTCTTAGCTTGGTGGCTTTCTTGCAGTCTTTTCATGACCCAGCTAGGTTACATCATCAGTGCTAGAATGGAGTGGGGTTGTGAGGCGGGGGAGGGGGAGGAGGAGGAGGAGGACGTGGGGTCCTTGAGGCTCTCTGACCTTGGTGGGTTTTCTTGCAGACATTTCACGACCCAACTAGGTAACACCATTAATACCAGAAAGGGATCGTAGGCTACATACAAGGGGCTCGGTTGCTAGCAGAGCAGAAAGATTTTGGTTTTAATTTGGGTTCCTTTAAATCAAATATTTTTTTTTACAACCCCATGTGGGGTGCAAAAGCTGGCCTGCCTCTTTGGGGAACCTATGCGCTGCTGCATTAGGATTGACCCAACCTGTGGGGCGGAGGGGGGGGGCTGAAAAATGGCTACATCTTGCATGCTGGGAAACCTAACCAGTTGCATCGATTCCTTCTGTAGTTCAGTTCTGATCGGTGGCGGATCCGAGCCACAGGAGGGAACCTCTGACAACGTTGTGTTTTTTTCTCCTTCAGGGAAAGCCAGGTGCCACCGGGAACAAAGGCAGCAAGGTAAGTCCTCCCCTGGTTGGGGGAAACCCCCAAGGCGAAGGCTGCGGTCTGCCAGGTAGAGATGGCCGCCCACTTGGAGGGTTATATAAGAACAGGCCGTTTCTCTTTTTTTAAAATAAATTGTATTCAGATAATAATATAGGTTGTTCTTGCCTTACAACGTTCATTTAGGGGCCGTTTGAAGTTAGAAGAGTTTAATATAGTACAAGTATACAGGACAAGTCACTAGCATACGAAGAGAGCAGACCCCAGACATCTTTCTAGCACTGATGATGTTAGCTAGTTGGGTAATGAAACGTCTGCAAGAAAACAACTTAAGCTCAGAGAGGACCAAGGAAGCCACAATCCTCCACCTTCTCCTCCTCCTCCTCCTCCTCCTCCTCCTCCTCCTCTCAACAAACTCCCTTCCCTTCCATCACTGATAATGTTCCCTAGTTGGGTCATGAAACGTCTGCAAGAAAACAACCAAGAGAGCACCGAAGATCCCACAGTTCTCCTCCTTCTCTTCCTTCTCCTTCTCCTCCTCCTCCTTCTCTCTGCAAACCCCACTCCCTTCTAGCACTGATGAGGTTACCTAGTTGGGTAATGAAATGTCTGCAAGGAAACCACCAAGCTCAGAGAGCCCCAAGGACCGCAGAGGTTGCATTAGGATAGAACTAGGCAATTTGCAAATCACCAGCAGCTCCCCTCTCCCCACCCCACAGCATCCCATTCAGGAGTATCTGGGGAGGGGGATTAAAAACGAAGGCGAAGCCCACCCTTTTTTACACAAGTCACACACAGACATGCAGGAATGATGGATATTTCTTTGCATCAATCCACATTTTCTGCCTGCTTTGCAGGGGGAGAGCGCTCTTGGCGTACCTGGTCCCAGAGGCTACCTGGGTTTTCCAGGCCTGCAGGTAGGATGAGCAGCTAACTCAAGTCTCCGCCTTCTGTTCCTCCAGATTCTGTTTTGAACTTCCCCAAAATTTTATAGAATGGAATAGAATAGAATAGAATAGAATAGAATAGAATAGAATAGAAAATATGGAGTGGAATTGAATGGAATGGAACAGAACAGAATGGAAAATATGGAGTGGAATTAAATGCAGAATGGAGTGGAATAGAATAGAAAATATGGAGTGGAATAGAATGGGATGGAATGGAACAGAACAGAACAAAACAGAATGGAAAATACGGAGTGTAATAGAATAGAATAGAATAGAATAGAATAGAATAGAATAGAATAGAATAGAATAGAATAGAATAGAATAGAATAGAATAGAATAGAATAGAATAGAATAGAAAATAGGGAATAGAATAGAATAGAATAGAATAGAATAGAATAGAATAGAATAGAATAGAATAGAATAGAATAGAATAGAATAGAATAGAATAGAGATGGAAGGGACCTTGGAGGTCTTCTAGTCCAGCCCCCCCCGCTCAAGCAGGAGAATCTAGAATCTCCAGCTTGGCTTTAGGCTGGAGAGGCAGAGGCCATACTTCCAAAGTGGGTTGGGCCAAGAACCAAAGTGGGTGGGATCAATTAATGTGGGTGGGGCCAAGAAAATAATGTGGGTGGGGCCAAGAACCAAAGTGGGTGGGGCAAGGAACCACGGTGGGTGAGGCCAAGAACCAAAACAGGTGGGGTCAAGAAATAAAGCGAGTGGGGTCACAACCAAAGTGGGTGACAACAAAAGTAAGGTGGGTGGGGCCAAGAAACAAAGTGAGTGGGGTCAGTAGAGTGGGTGTGGCCAAGAACCAAAGTGGGTGTGGTCAGGAACCTCGGTGCGTGAGGCTGAGTAGGTGGGGCCAAGAACCAAAGCAGGTGGGGTCAAAAAAAATCAAGTGGGTGGAGCCACAACCAAAGTGGGTGGCATCAAAAATAAGGTAGGTGGGGCCAAGAACCAAAATGGGCGAGGTCAATAAATAAAGTGGGAGTGGAGAAGAGCCAAATTTGGCAGGGGGTGTGTGTCAAGAAAGGAAATGGGTGGGGCCAAGAATCAAAATGGGTGGAGCTAGGAACCACAGCGGGTGAGGCCAAGAGCCAAAATGGGTGGGGAATTCTGGGAGCTGAAGTCCACCCGTCTTCAAAGTTGCCGAGTTTGAGAAACATTGGACTAAACTAGAGAGATTTTCTGCAGGAAGGTTTTTTTTTCCTCTTGCATCCTCCATCTTCCTCTGAGCAAACAAGTTTGGAATAATAGTAATAATAATAATAATAATAATAATAATAATAATAATAATAATAATAATAAGAAGAAGAAGAAGAAGAAGAAGAAGAAGAAGAAGAAGAAGAAGAAGAAGAAGAAGAAGAAGAAGAAGAAGAAGAAGAAGAAGAAGTTGGAAGAGACCTTGGAGGTCATCTAGTCCAACCCCTTGCTCAGGCAGGAAACCCTATACCATTTCGGACAAATGGCTGTCCAGTCTCTTCTTAAAAACTTCCAGTGTTGGAGCATTCGCCGCTTCTGGAGGCAGGTTGTTCCATTGGTTAATTGTTCTAACTGTCAGGAAGTTTCTCCTTAGTTCCAGGTTGCTTCTCTCCTTGGTGAGTTTCCATCTGTTGCTTCTTGTCCTGCCTTCAGGCGCCTTGGAGAATAGCTTGACTGCCTCTTCTTTGGGGCAGCCCCTGAGATATTGGAAGACTGCTACCATGTCCCCCCTCGTCCTTCTCTTCATTGCATCCCTTGGCACAAACCACGATGCATCGTAGGAAACAAACCTTTCTTGTGACGGTTTTGTGCCCTCCTTACCCAGCTTCCACTATGACTGTTCAGCTTAAAATTCTCCTCTACTTCCTAACCGTCAGCGTTCAATCCCTCTTGGCACAAACTCCGTAGAAATGAATATTAATTATGAATACCTCCGGATACGTGCCTTTATTTACGGGCCCGGCTCCTCCGTAGCTTTACCCAGCGCCGAGCAAAGATGCTTATAAAATTAGCAAGCCAGATATCCTCTTGACACTTTAAATACGACGGGCATATAAATAGGGCATTAAAGACTAATGGGCAAAAGGCAGCCGGAAGAAGCCGTTTAAATTCGACAGGGCGGTATTAATGTGAGATTAATTCATTAAAAGTCCAAATCAGGTGAGTCAAGGCTGTGTGGGCAGGTCTGAAGGGAAATGAACGCCCGCCAGCTTTTTCTGAACGGTCTAGTTTACAACTTGAATTTCACTCATTCGTTCATTTATGCGCTTATATCCCGCCGTTATTATTTTTATAAATAGCTCAAGGCGACGAACACACGCAATTTCCCCCCTCCTCCTATTTCCCTCACAACGACAACCCTGTGAGGTGGGTTGGCTCAAAGTCACTCAGCCAGGTTTGACCGATTAGATGGATTGGTTGTTATAGAAATGGCTGGTTTATACTATTATTATGGAAAAGTAAAAAAAAAGTTGAGGTTCAATCTTAAGGCTTCGTTCTACGGCAACAGAGGAAGCCAAAGTTTTTTTATTTTTATTTTTTCCTTCTCCCCCTCACTGTCCTTCCCCTTTTCCCTCCCCACTGTGTCCTATCATTTGCTTCTGTATTTTTGGATTTTATTCCATAATCTAAGAAAATGTTATAAAAGACCAAACAAAAATAATAATAATAAATAAATAATAATAATAAAAGTCACAGCCGGCTCTCCTGTCTAAGGCAGGACTAGAACGCACCATCCCGTGGTAGTCGTAAGTCGAGGGTGACCTGTATTTATGACGATCGCCGCGTCCCAGGGGTCACGTGATCCCCTTTTGCAACCTTCAGACAAGCAAAATCAAGGGGGAAGGCCGATTCACTTAACAACCGTTACTAATTTAACAACTGCAGTGATTCACTTAACAACCGTGGCAAGGAAAGTCGTAAAATGGGGCAAAACTCACTTAACTGTCTCACTTAGCCATGAAATTTTGGGCTGGACTGTGGTCGTAAGTCGAGGGCTATGAAATGTTCGTGGGAATGTCCCATTTTTAGAAGCCCTGATGCAAATGTGACCTCTTTTCAACAGGGGGAAGAAGGAAACGCCGGTCTTCGTGGTCCTCTGGGTGCGACGGTAAGCGAGCCCGGGGATCCGGGATCCCGTCAAACCGTTGAAGAGAAGAGCGAAAGCATGCAAGGCCCCATCTTATCCTTTTGACATCTTCAACGTTGCTTGTTTATGGATTGATTGATTATTTTGATTTCTTAATGTTTTACAGTGTTGTTTTTTCGTATCATACGCTGCCGAGAATTGTCCGATAGATAGCATGATAGCCAGCCTTAAAGTAAAATAATAAAATGAAGTGATAAAGTAAAATAAAATAAAATATAAAATGGAATAGTAAAATAAAATAGAATGAGATGATAGCCAGCATTAAAGTAAAATAATAGTGATAAAATAAAATAATAAAATAAAATAAAATAACATCTTAAACATTGCTTGTTTATTGATTGATTGATTGATTATTTTAATTTCTTAATGTTTTACAGTGTTTTTATAAATTTTAAATAAAATAAAATAAAATAAAATAAAATAAAATAAAATAAAATAAAATAAAATAAAATAATAAAATAAAATAAAATAAAATAAAATAAAATAAAATAAAATAAAATAAAATAAAATAAAATAATAAAATAAATAAAATAAAATAAAATAAAATAAAATAAAATAAAATAAA
>JALGBA010003052.1:0-20642 GCA_023970755.1 Azemiops feae | reverse complement strand
TGGCAATTTTTGTGGACTTCAAGTCCCAGAATTCCCCAGCCTGCATGCAGTTTGCAGGTAACTAAATGGTTTATGCAGGGAAAGCAGGAACTGTATTAAATTGGACTCCAGGGTTGACCGAGTACACCACCTCCAAATTTGTGACGTCCCCTAAAATTTGCTGGCAACCCCCAAGTGATCGCAATAAATAAATAAAAACACAAACGTATTTATTTAGCGTATGGCACAATACACTCCGACAGTATCTTTTCACTAGCCTCCACTAGTTGTGACACTGCTTAGGTTTTACAAAAGCAGCCAAGGCCATTAAGTGATGATCCAGTCAGAGCTGAAGAACCTTCTTGTATGAGAAGCGAAACGTCTTCAAAGAAAATCAAGAAAGTCCAGTTGCCTCCTGAAAAAGCATCTTTGGGACAATTATGACCCGGACGACTGAGAATCTCCATAGACAGTGAGAGACAATGCGGGATACTTAAGGCACTGGACTAGAAATCGGAAGACTGTCGGTTCTAGTCCCACCCTAGGCATGAAAGTCAACTGTGGTGACCTTGGGGTCAGTCCTTCTCTCTTGGTCCTAGTAAGGAGGCAATGCCAAACCACCAGCTTCCCATCATAGCTATCTGCAATTGCATTGACGCACGACCGAATGTGTGCAGCTGGGGCCTGCGCACACCTGCAACATATCGTGTACATCTATCTACCCTATCTATCTATCAATCTATCAATCTATCAATCTATCAATCTATCAATCTATCTATCTATCTATCTAATATAAAGGAGGCTGCACTTCAATGGTTAGACGGCCTATTGGTATCTGAACAAAAATCTTTTTAACATTTATATTTTATTGTGTTTTTCTAATCTAGGTGAAATGTTAATATATACTGCAAGTCCATGTATGATATGCCATACGCTAAATAAATAAGTAAACAACCGCCCAATCAAGAAACTACCAGGAACACCTCCATCAACACTGATAGGACACGCCACTAAGTATATAAAGAGAGAGCAAATTCCTCTCTCTTCTAGCACTGATGATGTTACCTAGTTGGGTCACGAAACGTCTGCAAGAAAACCACCAAGCTCAGAGAGCACCAAGGACCCCTGAAGAGACAATGTTGTTGGATGATGGACCAAGTGGCCCCTTAGCTCCGGCTTTATTATTTATATAATAACAATGATATGCGTGTGTGTGTGTGTGTGCGTGCGTGGGTGTATGATAATAATATATAATTTATATTATGATTGCATTTATCTGCCCCATCTCGCCTAGAGGTTTAGAAAGCCCCTTTTTGCTTCCCAGTCAGTCAATATGGGCTGAGCAAGTGAAGCTGGAGGCAGCCAAGATTTCCTTCCCTCCACTTTCCCCTCGCACTTTACATATGCCCAGAGGCACCGTACACACTTAGAAGCAGCTGCCCGCCGGCCTCCCCGCCCGTCCCTTGTTTCTTCCATCCCTAACCCCTCCATTCCAGATTCACCCGCCTGGGATTGCCTCGATGCCTATGCTTTGCGACGTAAAACTGTGCCGAAAGAAATAAGACCTTTTGAATGGGATTTTAAAGTTATTATCCTCTATCTTTATTAGTAACGCCTTATTAATGTTAATAGGGCGAAGGGAAGCCCTTTTGCTGCGACGCGGGGACACAAAAACATCACCTAATATTACTGAGGTTTCATTAATAAATACTACACTTAAAACTCCATTTAAAAGCTTTGTTTCTTTTTGTGGCTGCTCGGCTCACCTGCGGCAGTACGAGGCTTTTTTCCCTTCTTGCGGCAGCGTAGAGCAGAAAAGAGGACAGGAAGGTGCCGACGGATGACTAAAAGCAACGGACAAGAAGTCGGCCCTAATAGGAAGGTCGATTCCAAATGAACTGGGGGATGGCCAATCTGGACGGACGGGAGGTCGCCATGCCGAGAAGGGCTAGGTGTTAATGCTATGGGACGGAAAAACGTGCCCTCCTGTGGTCAAAAAGGGGTATTGCGGCCGCCGAAATAAATAAACCTTTTGAATGGGATTTTAAGGTTATTATTCTCTATCTTTATTATTAACGCCTTATTAATATTAATAGGGCGACGGGAGGCCCTTTTGCTGCGACCCTGGGGCAGAATAAGATAACCTAATATTAGTAAGGTTTTATTAATAAAGAATAATAAACTTAAAACGCCATTTAAAAGGTTTATTTCTTTTGGTGGCTGCTGTACCTGCTTGTCCCTTAGCGAGAGATGGCGCGGCCTTCAAAAAGGCCTATAATGATGAATTAAGGTTACTTTGATAGGTGCTAACTTTAAAGATAAACCTCACCAAACATAAATTTATTGCTGTGGTTAATATTAAAATGAGTGAGATTAGATTTTACCTTCGCTGCTAGTTTTGAAACTGACGCATTTATTAAAATGTTTTATGTCTACCTACATCACACCTATTTCTTCCATCTTCAAGACGCTCTGCTCTGTCCCTCCTGACACCTGCGTGGGGATCTCAAAAATAACCCAGCGTTACTGGAATTTATATGCAACCTGGTGACAAGTTTCATCTGCCACCTGCTTGCTGCAAAGCTACCCGCTTACCTGTCTCTACATATAAGACCTCTTATTTTTGAACTGGGCTAATTTCTTGCTGCATCTTAGTTTCTAATCTTCCTAGTATGCCCAGTCGTGAATATCATTTCACTGGGTTGAAAAATAGACAGCTAGGCAATTGGGGTGGAAGGTGCCAGGCTAGAAATTGGGGGGTGGGGGCTGAGTTTTAGTACCACCTTAGGTATGAGAAACCAGCTTTGGGCCAATTCCTCTCCTAGTCAGCCTAAGTCTAACCCTAACCCTAGGGCTGTTGCTGCATGGCGAAAATAAGAGAAGGAAGGAGCATTAGATATATTTGCCGCCTTGAGTTATTTATAAAAATAACAAAGGCTGGATTAAAAAAATATGCAAAATGTAGAGCGGCTTTGGTCTAGTCGTGGTTAAGGCAGCAGACTAGAAAGTGGGAGGCTGTGAGTTCTAATCTTGCTTTTAGAGGCAGAAAAGTCATCTGGGTCAGTCACTCCAAAACCAGCTTTGGGCCAGTCACTCTCTCTCGGCCCTAGGAAGGAAGCAACGGCAAACCATTTGTCTGAAATGGTATAGGGTTGCCTTCCTATGCAGGGGGTTGGACTAGAAGACCTCCAAGGTCCCTTCCAACTCGGTTATTCTATTCTAACCGCAGCTGGGGGGAAAAACCTGCCACGAAAACGCAGGGATTGGTTCAGGCAATGCCAGGAGTCCGAGCTAAGTGGAAAGCCAAATAAATAGTAAGACTAACAGCAATAACTTAACTAAAACGGCCCGGCTACCCTCGGTGATTACTAGAAGGGACGTGCGAACAAAGGCCAATTGTGTCCATCGGGCAACGCGTGTGTGGAAGCAACTACTAGTACCCACGCCGCGTCGAGCGGCAGATTCGGGGAGCTTCCCTGAACTCGAAGCCCCCCGCATCACATGGCCTTGATGCAAAGGAGCAGACGCCCCGCCGGCTCCACCTTTGCTTCTCTTCGACCGCGGGGACAGCATTCTCGGTGCGTCGCGGGCTGTGACGCATCAGAAGGCGCGGCTCCTTATTCGGGCAGAGAAAGCGGAAAGCACCATAATTAGGAAAGAGAGAGCGAGGACAGACTGGGCTTTCCGCTCTTGAAACCCTCGAACTTGGGAATCGCCGTAGAAATGTAACCAGAGAGCTCGGGTGGAAATGGTAGAGCGGCCGATAGAAACAAGACTTCCGAGTTTGCTGGAGCATATATGGAGGAAGGCTTTGGATTGGAGTTAAGGACGGAAAAAAGACAATGCAGAAATCTGGATTGTATTGGGGGCGCCCTATATAAAAGCCCCCCCGCAAAGGTGGAGTGTCACAGAGTGTTGCACATCCATTCCCAGCCAGCAGGGGACAAGTTTAATAATCCCTATAAGTCATCCAGCGTTTCTCAAACTGGGCAATTTTTGGGGACTTCAAGTCCCAGAATTCCCCAGCCTGCATGCAGTTTGCAGGTAACTAAATGGTTTATCCAGGGAAAGCAGGAACTGTATTAAATTGGACTCCAGGGTTGACCGAGTACACCACCTCCAAATTTGTGACGTCCCCTAAAATTTGCTGGCAACCCCCAAGTGATCGCAATAAATAAATAAAAACACAAACGTATTTATTTAGCGTATGGCACAATACACTCCGATAGTATCTTTTCACTAGCCTCCACTAGTTGTTACACTGCTTAGGTTTTACAAAAGCCGCCAAGGCCATTAAGTGATCCCAGTCAGAGCTGAGAACCTCTTTATGAGAAGCGAAAACGTTTCTTCCAAAGAAAATCAAAAAAAGGGTCCATTTGCACCTGAAAAAGCATCTTGGGACAATTAGACCCGGATGGACTGAGAAATCCATAGACAGTGAGAGACAATGCTGGGGATAACGAAGGCACTGGATAGAAATTCGGGAAAAGACTGTCGGTTCTAGTACCACCTTAGGCATGAAAGTCAACTGTGGTGACCTTGGGGTCAGTCCTTCTCTCTTGGTCCTAGTAAGGAGGCAATGCCAAACCACCAGCTTCCCATCATAGCTATCTGCAATTGCATTGACGCACGACCGAATGTGTGCAGCTGGGGCCTGCGCACACCTGCAACATATCGTGTACATCTATCTACCCTATCTATCTATCAATCTATCAATCTATCAATCTATCAATCTATCTATCTATCTATCTATCTATCTAATATAAAGGAGGCTGCACTTCAATGGTATCTGAACAAAAATCTTTTTAACATTTATATTTTATTGTGTTTTTCTAATCTAGGTGAAATGTTAATATATACTGCAAGTCCATGTATGATATGCCATACGCTAAATAAATAAGTAAACAACCGCCCAATCAAGAAACTACCAGGAACACCTCCATCAACCCTGATAGGACAAGCCACTAAGTATATAAAGAGAGAGCAAATTCCTCTCTCTTCTAGCACTGATGATGTTACCTAGTTGGGTCACGAAACGTCTGCAAGAAAACCACCAAGCTCAGAGAGCACCAAGGACCCCTGAAGAGACAATGTTGTTGGATGATGGACCAAGTGGCCCCTTAGCTCCGGCTTTATTATTTATATAATAACAATGATATGCGTGTGTGTGTGTGCGCGCACGTGAGAGGGTGTATGATAATACTATATAATTTATATTATGATGACATTTATCTGCCCCATCTCGCCTAGAGGTTTAGAAAGCCCCTTTTAGCTTCCCAGTCAGTCAATATGGTCTGAGCAAGTGAAGCTGGAGGGCAGCCCCGAGATTTCCTTCCCTCCTCTCTATCCCCTCGCACTGGAATAGGCCCAGAGGGGCACCATGCACACTTAGAAGTAAGGCTTTGCCCGCCGAGCCTCCCCGCCAGCCCTTGTTTCTTACATCCCTAAACCCTCCATTACAGATTTCACCGCCTGGGATTGCCTCGATGGCCTATAGCTTTGGAGGACTAAAACTGTGCCGAAAGAAATAGACCTTTTTTAAGGGGATTTTAAAGTATTAATCCTCTATCTTATTAGGAACGCCTTATAATGTAATAGGGCGAAGGGGAAAGCCCTTTGCTGCGGACGCGGGGACACCAAAAACATCACCTAATATTACTGAGGTTTCATTAATAAATACTACACTTAAAACTCCATTTAAAAGCTTTATTTCTTTTTGTGGCTGCTCGGCTCACCTGCGGCAGTACGAGGCTTTTTCCCCTTCTTGCGGCAGCGTAGAGCAGAAGAGAGGACAGGAAGGTGCCGACGGATGACTAAAAGCAACGGACAAGACGTCGGCCATGATAGGAAGGTCGATTCCAAATGAACTGGGGGATGGCCAATTTAGACGGACGGGAGGTCGCCATGCCGAGAAGGTCTAGGACCGTGTTAATGCTATGGGACGGAAAAACGTGCCCTCCTGTGGTCAAAACGGGTATTGCGGCCGCCGAAATAAATAAACCTTTTGAATGGGATTTTAAGGTTATTATTCTCTATCTTTATTATTAACGCCTTATTAATATTAATAGGGCGACGGGAGGCCCTTTTGCTGCGACCCTGGGGCAGAGTAAGATAACCTAATATTAGTAAGGTTTTATTAATAAAGAATAATAAACTTAAAACGCCATTTAAAAGGTTTATTTCTTTTGGTGGCTGCTGTACCTGCTTGTCCCTTAGCGAGACATGGCGCGGCCTTCAAAAAGGCCTGTAATGATGAATTAAGGTTACTTTGATAGGTGATAACTTTAAAGATAAACCTCACCAAACATACATAAATTTATTGCTATGGTTAATATTAAAATGAGTGAGATTAGATTTTACCTTCGCTGCTAGTTTTGAAACTGACGCATTTATTAAATGTTTTATGTCTACCTACATCACACTAATTTCTTGCTGCATCTTAGTTTCTAATCTTCCTAGTATGCCCATTCGTGAATATCATTTCACTGGGGTGAAAAATAGACAGCTAGTCAATTGGGGTGGAAGGTGCCAGGCTAGAAATTGGGGGTGGGGGCTGAGTTTTAGTACCACCTTAGGTATGAGAAACCAGCTTTGGGCCAATTCCTCTCCTAGTCAGCCTAAGTCTAACCCTAACCCTAGGGCTGTTGCTGCATGGCGAAAATAAGAGAAGGAAGGAGCATTAGATATATTTGCCGCCTTGAGTTATTTATAAAAATAACAAAGGCTGGATTAAAAAAATATGCAAAATTTAGAGAGGCTTTGGTCTAGTCGTGGTTAAGGCAGCAGACTAGAAAGTGGGAGGCTGTGAGTTCTAATCTTGCTTTTAGAGGCAGAAAAGTCATCTGGGTCAGTCACTCCAAAACCAGCTTTGGGCCAGTCACTCTCTCTCGGCCCTAGGAAGGAAGCAACGGCAAACCATTTGTCTGAAATGGTATAGGGTTGCCTGCCTAAGCAGGGGGTTGGACTAGAAGACCTCCAAGGTCCCTTCCAACTCGGTTATTCTATTCTAACCGCAGCTGGGGGGGGGGGAAAAACCTTGCCAAGAAAACACGCAGGGATTTGGTCAGGCAAGGCCAGGGAGTCGGGGATGGATAAGTGGGCAAAAGCACAAATAACTATTAAGAATAACAGCAAAAAACCAAGTACTACATAAACGACGGGCTCCTCCGGTGCATAGTTACTAGAAGGACGTGCGGGACACACAGGGCAATTGAGGTTCATTCGGGCAAGCTTATGGGTACCGTGGTCGTGGGGAACGACAACTCATCGTACCCACGTCGCCCATGAAAAGGCGGCGTTCGAGCGGGCAGATCGGGGAAGCTTCCATGAAGCCCACCGCCCTCACCTGGCTATGGATGCCAAACGGCAGCAGCGCAGCCGGTCCACCTTGCATTCTACTTCGGCCCGGGACAGCCTTCTCGGGGCGTCGCCGGGCTGTGACACCATTAAAAGGCGCGTCCCCTATTTCGGCAGAGAAGCCGAAAGGCACCATAGAGGTAGGAAAGGAGAGCGGAGGAAAGACTGGGCTTTCCGCTCTTGAAACCGTCGAACTTGGGAATCGCCATAGAAATGTAACCAGAGAGCTCGGATGGAAATGGTAGAGCGGCCGGTAGAACCAAGACTTCCGAGTTTGCTGGAGCATATATGGAGGAAGACTTTGGATTGGAGTTAAGGACGAAAAAAAGACAATGCAGAAATCTGGATTGTATTGGGGAGCCCTATATAAAAAAGCCCCCCGCAAAAGGTGGAGTGTCACAGAGTATTGCACATCCATTCCCAGCCAGTCAGGGGACAACGTTTTAATCCCCTGAAAGTCATCAGCGTTCTCAAAAACTTGGCCCAATTTGTGTGGACTTTCAAGTCCCAGGAATTCCCCAGGCCTGCATGCAGTTTGCAGGTAACTAAATGGTTTATCAAGGGAAAGCAGGAACTGTATTAAATTGGACTCCAGGGTTGACCGAGTACACCACCTCCAAATTTGTGACGTCCCCTAAAATTTGCTGGCAACCAACAAGTGATCGCAATAAATAAATAAAAACACAAACGTATTTATTTAGCGTATGGCACAATACACTCCGATAGTATCTTTTCACTAGCCTCCACTAGTTGTGACACTGCTTAGGTTTTACAAAAGCAGCTAAGGCCATTAAGTGATGCTCCAGTCAGAGCTGAAGAACCTTCTTGTATGAGAAGCGAAACGTCTTCAAAGAAAATCCAGAAAGTCCAGTTGCCTCCTGAAAAAGCATCTATGGGACAATTATGACCCGGATGACTGAGAATCTCCATAAGACCAGTGAGAGGGACAATGGGGAGACTTAAGGCACTGGAACTAGAAATCGGAAGACTGTCGGTTCTAGTCCCACCTTAGGCATGAAAGTCAACTGTGGTGACCTTGGGGTCAGTCCTTCTCTCTTGGTCCTAGTAAGGAGGCAATGCCAAACCACCAGCTTCCCATCATAGCTATCTGCAATTGCATTGACGCACGACCGAATGTGTGCAGCTGGGGCCTGCGCACACCTGCAACATATCGTGTACATCTATCTACCCTATCTATCTATCAATCTATCAATCTATCTATCTATCTAATATAAAGGAGGCTGCACTTCAATGGTTAGACGGCCTATTGGTATCTGAACAAAAATCTTTTTAACATTTATATTTCATTGTGTTTTTCTAATCTAGGTGAAATGTTAATATATACTGCAAGTCCATGTATGATATGCAATACGCTAAATAAATAAAAGTAAACACAACCGCCCAATCAAGAAACTACCAGGAAAACTCCATCAAACCCTGATAGAAAGCCACTAAGTATATAAAGGAGAGAGCAAACCTCTCTCTTCTAGCAACTGATGATGTTTAACTATAAGTGGGTCACGAAACTCTGCAAGGAAAAACCACCAAGTCAAGAGAGCACCAAGGACCCCTGAAGAGACAATGTTGTCTGGATGGATGGACCAAGTGGCCCTTAGCTTGGCTTTTATTATTTATATAATAACAATGTATTACTCGCTTATGTGTGTGTGTGTGCGCCCGTGCGTGCGTGGGTGTATGATAATACTATATAATTTATATTATGATGACATTTATCTGCCCCATCTCGCCTAGAGGTTTAGAAAGCCCCTTTTAGCTTCCCAGTCAGTCAATATGGGCTGAGCAAGTGAAGCCGGAGGCAGCCGAGATTTCCTTCCCTCCTCTTTCCCCTCGCACTTTACATATGCCCAGAGGCACCATGCACACTTAGAAGCAGCTGCCCGCCGGCCTCCCCGCCCGTCCATTGTTTCTTCCATCCCTAAACCCTCCATTCCAGATTCACCCGCCTGGGATTGCCTCGATGCCTATGCTTTGCGACGTAAAACTGTGCCGAAAGAAATAGACCTTTTTAATGGGATTTTAAAGTTATTATCCTCTTATCTTTATTAGTAACGCCTTATTAATGTTAATAGGGCGAAGGGAAGCCCTTTTGCTTCGACGCGGGGACACAAAAACATCACCTAATATTACTGAGGTTTCATTAATAAATACTACACTTAAAACTCCATTTAAAAGCTTTATTTCTTTTTGTGGCTGCTCGGCTCACTTGCGGCAGTACGAGGCTTTTTTCCCTTCTTGCGGCAGCGTAGAGCAGAAGAGAGGACAGGAAGGTCGCCCGCAAAGGTAGAATAAAAGCAAAGGAAAAGGACGTCGGCCCGAAGGAAGGTCGATTCCAATGAAACTGGGGGAGGCCAATTCTGGGACGGAAGGGAAGGGTCGCCATGCCAGAAGGTCTAGGACCTAATGTTAATGCTATGGGACGAAAAAACGTGCCCTCCTGTGGTCAAAACGGGTATTGCGGCCGCCGAAATAAATAAACCATTTGAATGGGATTTTAAGGTTATTATTCTCTATCTTTATTATTAACGCCTTATTAATATTAATAGGGCGACGGGAGGCCCTTTTGCTGCGACCCTGGGGCAGAGTAAGATAACCTAATATTAGTAAGGTTTTATTAATAAAGAATAATAAACTTAAAACGCCATTTAAAAGGTTTATTTCTTTGGTGGCTGCTGCACCTGCTTGTCCCTTAGCGAGAGATGGCGCGGCCTTCAAAAAGGCCTATGATGATGAATTAAGGTTACTTTGATAGGTGCTAACTTTAAAGAAAAACCTCACCAAACATACATAAATTTATTGCTATGGTTAATATTAAAAGGAGTGAGATTAGATTTTACCTTCGCTGCTAGTTTTGAAACTGACGCATTTATTAAAATGTTTTATGTCTACCTACATCACACTTGCTGCATCTTAGTTTCTAATCTTCCTAGTATGCCCAGTCGTGAATATCATTTCACTGGGTTGAAAAATAGACAGCTAGTCAATTGGGGTGGAAGGTGCCAGGCTAGAAATTGGGGGTGGGGGCTGAGTTTTAGTACCACCTTAGGTATGAGAAACAAGCTTTGGGCCAATTTTCCTCTCCTTTAGTACAGCCCTAAGTCTAAACCCTAACCCTTAGGGCTGTTGCTGCAGGCGAAAAATAAGAGAAAGGAAGGGGGCCATTAGATATATTTGCCGCCTTGAGGTATTTATAAAAATAACAAAGGCTGGATTAAAAAAATATGCAAAATTTAGGGCGGCTTTGGTCTAGTCGTGGTTAAGGCAGCAGACTAGAAAGTGGGAGGCTGTGAGTTCTAATCTTGCTTTTAGAGGCAGAAAAGTCATCTGGGTCAGTCACTCCAAAACCAGCTTTGGGCCAGTCACTCTCTCTCGGCCCTAGGAAGGAAGCAACGGCAAACCATTTGTCTGAAATGGTATAGGGTTGCCTGCCTAAGCAGGGGGTTGGACTAGAAGACCTCCAAGGTCCCTTCCAACTCGGTTATTCTATTCTAACCGCAGCTGGGGGGGGGGGAAACCTTGCCAAGCAAAAAAAACCGGCAGGGAATTTTGGTCAGGCAATGGCCAGGAGTCGAAGACTAAGTGGAAAGGCACCACTAATATTAAGAATAACAGCAATAAACTTAATAAACGCCCGGCTCCCTCGGTGATGTTAACTAGAAGGGGAGTTCGAACAACAGGCCAATTGAGTTCATCGGCGGCAAACGAGGTCTCGTTGCGTCTCCTCGTAGTGGGAAACGCAACTCCTAGTACCAAAACGTGCCGCCCTGAAAAGGAGGCGCGAGCGGCAGATTCGGGGAGCATTTCCCTGAAAGCCCCCGCGCACCTGGCCTTGATGCAAAGGCAGCAGCGCGACGGGCACCACCTTTGCCTTCTCCTTCGCCCCGGAACAGCCTTCTCGGGGCGTCGCCGGGCTGTGACGCCATCAGAAGGCGCGTCCCCTATTTCGGCAGAGAAGCCGAAAGGCACCATAGAGGTAGGAAAGGAGAGCGGAGGAAAGACTGGGCTTTCCGCTCTTGAAACCGTCGAACTTGGGAATCGCCATAGAAATGTAACCAGAGAGCTCGGATGGAAATGGTAGAGCGGCCGGTAGAACCAAGACTTCCGAGTTTGCTGGAACATATATGGAGGAAGACTTTGGATTGGAGTTAAGGACGGAAAAAAGACAATGCAGAAATCTGGATTGTATTGGGGGCGCCCTATATAAAAGCCCCCCGCAAAGGTGGAGTGTCACAGAGTATTGCACATCCATTCCCAGGCAGCAGGGGACAAGTTTAATCCCTGTAAATCATCCAGCGTTTCTCAAACTTGGCAATTTTTGTGGACTTCAAGTCCCAGAATTCCCCAGCCTGCATGCAGTTTGCAGGTAACTAAATGGTTTATCCAGGGAAAGCAGGAACTGTATTAAATTGGACTCCAGGGTTGACCGAGTACACCACCTCCAAATTTGTGACGTCCCCTAAAATTTGCTGGCAACCCCCAAGTGATCGCAATAAATAAATAAAAACACAAACGTATTTATTTAGCGTATGGCACAATACACTCCGATAGTATCTTTTCACTAGCCTCCACTAGTTGTGACACTGCTTAGGTTTTACAAAAGCAGCCAAGGCCATTAAGTGATGCTCCAGTCAGAGCTGAAGAACCTTCTTGTATGAGAAGCGAAACGTCTTCAAAGAAAATCAAGAAAGTCCAGTTGCCTCCTGAAAAAGCATCTTTGGGACAATTATGACCCGGATGACTGAGAATCTCCATAGACAGTGAGAGACAATGCGGGATACTTAAGGCACTGGACTAGAAATCGGAAGACTGTCGGTTCTAGTCCCACCTTAGGCATGAAAGTCAACTGTGGTGACCTTGGGGTCAGTCCTTCTCTCTTGGTCCTAGTAAGGAGGCAATGCCAAACCACCAGCTTCCCATCATAGCTATCTGCAATTGCATTGACGCACGACCGAACGTGTGCAGCTGGGGCCTGCGCACACCTGCAACATATCGTGTATATCTATCTATCTATCTATCTATCTATCTATCTATCTATCTATCTATCTATCTATCTATCTATCTATCTATCTATCTATCTATCTATCTATCTATCTATCTATCTATCTATCTATCTATCTATCTATCTATCTATCTATCTATGTAATATAAAGGAGGCTGCACTTCAATGGTTAGACGGCCTATTGGTATCTGAACAAAAATCTTTTTAACATTTATATTTTATTGTGTTTTTCTAATCTAGTGAAATGTTAATATATACTGCAAGTCCATGTATGATATGCCATACGCTAAATAAATAAGTAAACAACCGCCCAATCAAGAAACTACCAGGAACACCTCCATCAACCCTTATAGGACAAGCCATTAAGTATATAAAGAGAGAGCAAATTCCTCTCTCTTCTAGCACTGATGATGTTACCTAGTTGGGTCACGAAACGTCTGCAAGAAAACCACCAAGCTCAGAGAGCACCAAGGACCCTGAAGAGACAACGTTGTTGGATGAGGACCAATGGACCCTTAGCTACGGCTTGATTATTTAATATAATAACAATGATATGCGTGTGTGTGTCGTGCGCGCAACGTGAGAGGTGTATGATAATACTTAAATTATTATTATGATGACATTATACTGCCCATTCTCGCCTAGATGTTTAGAAAAGCCCCTTTTAGATTCCAGTCAGGTCAATATGGGACTGAGCAAGTGAAATGGAGGCAGACGAGATTTCCTTCCCTCCTCTTCCCCTCGCACTTTTTACATATGCCCAGAGGCACCATGCACCACTTAGAAGCAGCTCGCCCCGCACGCCTCCCCGCAGTCCCTTGTTTTCTTCCATCCCTAAACCCTCCATTCATATTCACCCGCCGGGATTGCCTCGATGCCTATGCTTTGCGACGTAAAACTGTGCCGAAAGAAATAGACCTTTTTAATGGGATTTTAAAGTTATTATCCTCTATCTTTATTAGTAACGCCTTATTAATGTTAATAGGGCGAAGGGAAGCCCTTTTGCTGCGACGCGGGGACACAAAAACATCACCTAATATTACTGAGGTTTCATTAATAAATACTACACTTAAAACTCCATTTTAAAAGCTTTATTTCTTTTTGCGGCTGCTCGGCTCACCTGCGGCAGTACGAGGCTTTTTTCCCTTCTTGCGGCAGCGTAGAGCAGAAGAGAGGACAGGAAGGTGCCGACGGATGACTAAAAGCAACGGACAAGACGTCGGCCGTAATAGGAAGGTCGATTCCAAATGAACTGGGGGATGGCCAATTTGGACGGACGGGAGGCCGCCATGCCGAGAAGGTCTAGGTGTTAATGCTATGGGACGGAAAAACGTGCCCTCCTGTGGTCAAAACGGGTATTGCGGCCGCCGAAATAAATAAACCTTTTGAATGGGATTTTAAGGTTATTATTCTCTATCTTTATTATTAACGCCTTATTAATATTAATAGGGCGACGGGAGGCCCTTTTGCTGCGACCCTGGGTCAGAGTAAGATAACCTAATATTAGTAAGGTTTTTAATAACAGAATAATAAACTTAAAACGCATGTAAAAGGTTATTTCTTTGGGTAGGCTGCTGTACCTGCGTACCTAGCAGAGAGATGGCGCGGAATTCAAAAAGGCCGGTAATGAGAACTAAGGTTACTTTGATACGGTTGCTAACTTTAAAGATAAACCTCACCAAAACATACTAAATTTATTGCTATGGTTATATTAAATAGGTGTGAGATTAGATTACCTTCGCTGTTAGTTTGAAAGACGCATTATTAAAATTGTTTTATGTTACTACCTACATCACACTAATGTCTTGATGCATCTTAGTTTCTAATCCCTAGTATGCCCAGTCGTGAATATCATTTCACTGGGTTGAAAAATAGACAGCTAGTCAATTGGGGTGGAAGGGGCCAGGCTAGAAATTGGGGGGTGGGGGCTGAGTTTTAGTACCACCTTAGGTATGAGAAACCAGCTTTGGGCCAATTCCTCTCCTAGTCAGCCTAAGTCTAACCCTAACCCTAGGGCTGTTGCTGCATGGCGAAAATAAGAGAAGGAAGGAGCATTAGATATATTTGCCGCCTTGAGTTATTTATAAAAATAACAAAGGCTGGATTAAAAAAATATGCAAAATTTAGAGCGGCTTGGGTCTAGTCGGGGTTAAGGCAGCAGACTAGAAAGTGGGAGGCTGTGAGGAAAGAATTTATCTTGCTTTAGAGGCAGAAAAGTATATGGGTCAGTCACTACAACACCAGCTTTGGGCCAGTCACTCTCTCTCGGCCCAGGAAGGAACAACGGCAACAACCATTTGTCTGAAATGGTATAGGGTTGCCTGCCTAAGCAGGGGGTTGGACTAGAAGACCTCCAAGGTCCCTTCCAACTCGGTTATTCTATTCTACCCGCAGCTGGGGGGGGGGAAACCTTGCCAAGAAAACCGCAGGGATTTGGTCAGGCAATGGCCAGGAGTCGAGACTAAGTGGAAAGCACCAAATAATATTAAGAATAACAGCAATAACTTACTAAACGCCCGGCTCCCTCCGGTGATGTTACTAGAAGGGAGTGCGAACACAGGCAATTGAGTTCATCGGGCAACGCGTGTCGTGGGAACGCAACTCCTAGTACCCACGCCGCCCATGCAAAGGCGGCGTCGAGCGGCAGATTCGGGGAAGCTTCCTTGAAGATCCCAGCCTCACTGGCCTGCTTCAAGGCAGCAGCGCCGCCGGCTACACCTTTGCCTTCTCCTTCGCCCGGGACAGCCTTCTCGGGCGTAGAGGGCGGACGCCATCAGAAGGCGCGTCCACTATTTCGGCAGAGAAGCGGAAAGGCACCATAGAGGTAGGAAAGGAGAGCGGAGGGCAGACTGGGCTTTCCGCTCTTGAAACCATCGAACTTGGGAATCGCCATAGAAATGTAACCAGAGAGCTCGGGTGGAAATGGTAGAGCGGCCGGTAGAACCAAGACTTCCGAGTTTGCTGGAGCATATATGGAGGAAGACTTTGGATTGGAGTTAAGGACGGAAAAAAGACAATGCAGAAATCTGGATTGTATTGGGGGCGCCCTATATAAAAGCCCCCCCGCAAAGGTGGAGTGTCACAGAGTGTTGCACATCCATTCCCAGCCAGCAGGGGACAAGTTTAATAATCCCTATAAGTCATCCAGCGTTTCTCAAACTGGGCAATTTTTGGGGACTTCAAGTCCCAGAATTCCCCAGCCTGCATGCAGTTTGCAGGTAACTAAATGGTTTATCCAGGGAAAGCAGGAACTGTATTAAATTGGACTCCAGGGTTGACCGAGTACACCACCTCCAAATTTGTGACGTCCCCTAAAATCTGCTGGCGACCCCCAAGAGATCGCAATAAATAAATAAAAAACAACGTATTTATTTCGGTATGGCAACAATAAACTCCGATAGTATCTGTTCACTAGCTCCACTAGTTGTGGACAATGCTAGGTTTTACAAAGCAGAGCAAGGCAATTAAGTGATGGATCCAGTCAGAGCTGAAGAACATTCGTGTATGAGAAGCGAAAGTATCAAAGAAAATCAGAAAAGTCCAGTAGCCCTCCTGAAAAGCATTTTGGCGACATTATGACACGGGATGACTGAGAATCTACATAGACAGTGAGCGGACAATGCGGGATACTTAGGCATGGACTAGAAATCGACGATGTCGGTTCTAGTCACCACTTAGGCATGAAAGTCCAACTGTGGGTGCACCTTGGGGTCAGTCCTTCCTTATGGTCTAGAACGACGGCAATGCCAAACCACAGCTCCATCAGCTATCTGCCAATTTGCATGACGCACCACCGACTGTGTGCAGCTGGGGCCTGCGCACACCTGCAACATATCGTGTAGATCTATCTATCTATCTATCTATCTATCTATCTGTCTATCTATCTATCTATCTATCTATCTATCTATCTATCTATCTATCTATCATCTATCTAATCAATCAATCAATCAATCAATCAATCTATCAATCTATCAATCTATCAATCTATCTATCTATCTATCTATCTATCTATCTATCTATCTATCTATCTATCTATCTATCTATCTAATATAAAGGAGGCTGCACTTCAATGGTTAGACGGCCTATTGGTATCTGAACAAAAATCTTTTTAACATTTATATTTTATTGTGTTTTTCTAATCTAGGTGAAATGTTAATATATACTGCAAGTCCATGTATGATATGCCATACGCTAAATAAATAAGTAAACAACCGCCCACTCAAGAAACTACCAGGAACACCTCCATCAACACTGATAGGACAAGCCACTAAGTATATAAAGAGAGAGCAAATTCCTCTCTCTTCTAGCACTGATGATGTTACCTAGTTGGGTCACGAAACGTCTGCAAGAAAACCACCAAGCTCAGAGAGCACCAAGGACACCTGAAGAGACAATGTTGTTGGATGATGGACCAAGTGGCCCCTTAGCTCCGGCTTTATTATTTATATAATAACAATGATATGCGTGTGTGTGTGTGCGCGCTACGTCGCGAGGGCGTATGATAGATACTATATAATTATATTATGATGACATTTATCCTGCACCATCCGCACTAGAGGTTAGAAAGCCCCTTTTAGCTTCCCAGTCAGTCAATATGGTGCTGAGCAAGTGAGCTGGAGGCAGCCGAGATTTCCTTCACCTCTTTCCACTGCACTTAACATATCGGACCAGAGTCACACATGCACTACTTAGAAAAGAAGGCCGCCGGCCCTCCGCAGTCCTTGTTTCTTCCATCCCTAAACCTCCATTCCAGATTAACCGCATGGGATGCTCGATCGCCTATGCTTTGCGACGTAAAACGGGCCGAAAGGAAATAGACCTTTTTTAATGGGATTTAAAGTTATTACCTTTGATGCTTATTAGGTAACGCCTTATTAATGTTAATAGGGCGAAGGGAAAGACCTTTTGCGGCGACTGGCGGGGACACAAAAACATCACCTAATATTACTGAGGTTTCATTAATAAATACTACACTTAAAACTCCATTTAAAAGCTTTATTTCTTTTTGCGGCTGCTCGGCTCACCTGCGGCAGTAAGAGGCTTTTTTCCCTTCTTGCGGCAGCGTAGAGCAGAAGAGAGGACAGGAAGGTGCCGACGGATGACTAAAAGCAACGGACAAGACGTCGGCCATAATAGGAAGGTCGATTCCAAATGAACTGGGGGATGGCCAATTTGGACGGACGGGAGGTCGCCATGCCGAGAAGGTCTAGGACCGTGTTAATGCTATGGGACGGAAAAACGTGCCCTCCTGTGGTCAAAACGGGTATTGCGGCCGCCGAAATAAATAAACCATTTGAATGGGATTTTAAGGTTATTATTCTCTATCTTTATTATTAACGCCTTATTAATATTAATAGGGCGACGGGAGGCCCTTTTGCTGCGACCCTGGGGCAGAGTAAGATAACCTAATATTAGTAAGGTTTTATTAATAAAGAATAATAAACTTAAAACGCCATTTAAAAGGTTTATTTCTTTTGGTGGCTGCTGTACCTGCTTGTCCCTTAGCGAGAGATGGCGCGGCCTTCAAAAAGGCCTGTAATGATGAATTAAGGTTACTTTGATAGGTGCTAACTTTAAAGATAAACCTCACCAAACATACATAAATTTATTGCTATGGTTAATATTAAAATGAGTGAGATTAGATTTTACCTTCGCTGCTAGTTTTGAAACTGACGCATTTATTAAAATGTTTTATGTCTACCTACATCACACTAATTTCTTGCTGCATCTTAGTTTCTAATCTTCCTAGTATGCCCATTCGTGAATATCATTTCACTGGGGTGAAAAATAGACAGCTAGTCAATTGGGGTGGAAGGTGCCAGGCTAGAAATTGGGGGTGGGGGCTGAGTTTTAGTACCACCTTAGGTATGAGAAACCAGCTTTGGGCCAATTCCTCTCCTAGTCAGCCTAAGTCTAACCCTAACCCTAGGGCTGTTGCTGCATGGCGAAAATAAGAGAAGGAAGGAGCATTAGATATATTTGCCGCCTTGAGTTATTTATTAAAAAATAACAAAGGCTGCATTAAAAAAATACGCAAAATTTAGAGCGGCTTTGGTCTAGTCGTGGTTAAGGCAGCAGACTAGAAAGTGGGAGGCTGTGAGTTCTAATCTTGCTTTTAGAGGCAGAAAAGTCATCTGGGTCAATCACTCCAAAACCAGCTTTGGGCCAGTCACTCTCTCTCGGCCCTAGGAAGGAAGCAACGGCAAACCATTTGTCTGAAATGGTATAGGGTTGCCTGCCTAAGCACGGGGTTGGACTAGAAGACCTCCAAGGTCCCTTCCAACTCGGTTATTCTATTCGAACCACAGCTGGGGGGAAAAACCTTGCCAAGAAAACCGCAGGGATTTGGTCAGGCAATGGCCAGGAGTCGAGACTAAGTGGAAAGCACCAAATAATATCAAGAATAACAGCAATAACTTACTAAACGCCCGGCTCCCTCCGGTGATGTTACTAGAAGGGAGTGCGAACACAGGCAATTGAGTTCATCGGGCAACGCGTGTCGTGGGAACGCAACTCCTAGTACCCACGCCGCCCATGAAAAGGCGGCGTCGAGCGGCAGATTCGGGGAAGCTTCCCTGAAGCCCCCGCCTCACCTGGCCTTGCTGCAAAGGCAGCAGCGCCGCCGACTCCACCTTTGCCTTCTCCTTCGCCCCGGGACAGCCTTCTCGGGGCGTCGCCGGGCTGTGACACCATCAGAAGGCGCGTCCCCTATTTCGGCAGAGAAGCCGAAAGGCACCATAGAGGTAGGAAAGGAGAGCGGAGGAAAGACTGGGCTTTCCCCTCTTGAAACCGTCGAACTTGGGAATCGCCATAGAAATGTAACCAGAGAGCTCGGATGGAAATGGTAGAGCGGCCGGTAGAACCAAGACTTCCGAGTTTGCTGGAGCATATATGGAGGAAGACTTTGGATTGGAGTTAAGGACGGAAAAAAGACAATGCAGAAATCTGGATTGTATTGGGGGCGCCCTATATAAAAGCCCCCCGCAAAGGTGGAGTGTCACAGAGTATTGCACATCCATTCCCAGCCAGCAGGGGACAAGTTTAATCCCTGTAAGTCATCCAGCGTTTCTCAAACTTGGCAATTTTTGTGGACTTCAAGTCCCAGAATTCCCCAGCCTGCATGCAGTTTGCAGGTAACTAAATGGTTTATCCAGGGAAAGCAGGAACTGTATTAAATTGGACTCCAGGGTTGACCGAGTACACCACCTCCAAATTTGTGAGGTCCCCTAAAATTTGCTGGCAACCCCCAAGTGATCGCAATAAATAAATAAAAACACAAACGTATTTATTTAGCGTATGGCACAATACACTCCGATAGTATCTTTTCACTAGCCTCCACTAGTTGTGACACTGCTTAGGTTTTACAAAAGCAGCCAAGGCCATTAAGTGATGCTCCAGTCAGAGCTGAAGAACCTTCTTGTATGAGAAGCGAAACGTCTTCAAAGAAAATCAAGAAAGTCCAGTTGCCTCCTGAAAAAGCATCTTTGGGACAATTATGACCCGGATGACTGAGAATCTCCATAGACAGTGAGAGACAATGCGGGATACTTAAGGCACTGGACTAGAAATCGGAAGACTGTCGGTTCTAGTCCCACCTTAGGCATGAAAGTCAACTGTGGTGACCTTGGGGTCAGTCCTTCTCTCTTGGTCCTAGTAAGGAGGCAATGCCAAACCACCAGCTTCCCATCATAGCTATCTGCAATTGCATTGACGCACGACCGAATGTGTGCAGCTGGGGCCTGCGCACACCTGCAACATATCGTGTACATCTATCTATCTATCTATCATCTATCTATCATCTATCTATCTATCTATCTATCTATCTATCTATCTATCTATCTATCTATCTAATATAAAGGAGGCTGCACTTCAATGGTTAGACGGCCTATTGGTATCTGAACAAAAATCTTTTTAACATTTATATTTTATTGTGTTTTTCTAATCTAGGTGAAATGTTAATATATACTGCTAGTCCATGTATGATATGCCATACGCTAAATAAATAAGTAAACAACCGCCCAATCAAGAAACTACCAGGAAAACCTCCATCAACCCTGATAGGACAAGCAACTAAGTATATAAAGAGAGAGCAAATTCCTCTCTCTTCTAGCACTGATGATGTTACCTAGTTGGGTCACGAAACGTCTGCAAAAAAACCACCAAGCTCAGAGAGCACCAAGGACCCTGAAGAGACAATGTTGTTGGATGATGGACCAAGTGGCCCCTTTAGCTCCGGCTTTATTATTCATATAACAACAATGATATGCGTGTGTGTGTGTGTGCGCCCGTG
>JALGBA010003051.1:0-62182 GCA_023970755.1 Azemiops feae | reverse complement strand
TTTCCAAGGCACCAGAAGGATGGTATACCATCAGGGGTAGGCAACCTTGGCTCTTTTATGACTCGTGGACTTCAACTCCCAGAATTCCTGAGCCAGTCATGCTGAGGGGAAAGGGAGAGGTTTCCAAGCTCAGCCATGCTGGCTCAAGAATTCTGGGAGTTGAAGTCCACGAGTCATAAAAGAGCCAAGGTTGCCTACCCCTGGTATACCTGCTTTTCCTGCCTTGAGCAGAGGGTTGGACTAGAAGACCTCCACAGTTCCTTCCAGCCCTATGATTCTATGATAATTTTGTATCTGCTGGAGCTCTTAGAAGATTAGGGTTTGGGATGGGTGCCTTGAAGAGCAGCAGGAGAGAAAGCTGGGGAAAGCATGTGGAAGATCAGCTGAACCTTTGTTAGAGTCATCCACTGGGATGAAAGAATGGAATTACACTGAGTGAGGCAGGCCACTTAGCATTTCAGAGTGGACCATGGGAACATGTTGCTAATATCACAGAGCTATCCCTGTGTGTTGGTTACAAAGCTAGACTGACACCAGAGAGATTCAAATTCAAGTTCTCTCTCAATCATGGGAGCTATTTGGAGGACATTGGTCCAGTCCTTCCTGCAAATCCCAGAGACAGGGAGACTTAGAGATGAACGTGTTGGACTAGAAGGGAGGTGTGTATCTTTGCATCCGTTCCTACATTTGTTGGATGGGACAGGAGGGGAGGAGAAGACAATTGAGAAGAAGCAGCAGTTGATATTTACCTTAACAACCATGTCCATCCACACAACAGTTTTACTGATATTGCTGTGTGTAAGGTCCACCATCATACTCTGGGGTCCTGCCATCGTGCTGAGGGTGGAGGGCGGGATGGCATGCTTGGGATTTTCCTGCTTTTGCTGTTCGCTCAGGAATTAGGCAGGGGGACCATCCTCGGAGACAGGACAGGCTCCTTCCCAGCCGGTTTTTGCCAGGGTTCAAGGCTGTCGTGCCCTGAGTGTGGACTGTTATCTGCCTAGCACCTCAGCATTCTCAAAACATCTTCTCGGCATCACATCAGCTGCCGGTGGACTGGTCAAGGGGGTTGGGATTGGGAAACCGAAAGAATACACTTTGCCTGGGACCTTCAGATTCCACCTGACTTTACTGCCTCCAGTTTCTCTCAGGAAAAGTTCTTTTGATTCAACTCAATGGATTCAAGAGTCTTGCTTTCCTGAGGGGGCCGACTGGGGCAGGTCTGACAAGATCTAGCTATGTCACTGTTGAAGACAAAACTATAGTATTAAAACTCTTAGTGGATTGTAGTTCTGGAGTTTCTGATTGAAACTGTCTTTGTAGTCCTTCTGTACAAGAAAGGCCAACTTGGGATACTACCACTGGATGGAATAACCTGCAACTGATTTAAGGCCATCAATCTTCAAGTTTAGCTTTGATGCATCTGGGCTACACTTCAGAAAAAATGTTGTCATAATAACTGGTTTGGTGTTTAAGGTCCACATCATGGGTGTACAATCTTGACAACTATAAGACCCGTGGACTTGAACATGCTGGCTAGGGAACTGTGGGAATTGAAGTCCACAGGTATTAAAGTTACCAAGGTTGGACACTCCTATCTATGTTGTCTACACCCCTGGTCTACATTGTTGGACACCTCTGGTATAATTGTTCATGGTCTACATGGTCTACACCCCTGGTCTATATTGCCTATGTTTTACATGTAAGCACGTAAGAGGATGGGTGTCAGGTGAAAACAATCCATACAATGGGAATGATGGTGATATAGTATAATAATAATAATAATAAAGTTGGAAGGGACCTTGGAGGTCATCTAGTCCAACCCCCTGCTCAGGCAGGAAACCCTATACCATTTCGGACAAATGGCTGTCCAGTCTCTTCTTAAAAACTTCCAGTGTTGGAGCATTCACCGCCTCTGGAGGCAGGTTGTTCCACTGGTTAATTGTATCTCCCCTCGTCCTTCTCTTCATTAAACTAGACATACCCAATTCCAACAGCCGTTCCTTATATGTTTTAGCCTCCAGTCCCCTAATCATCTTTGTTGCTCTTCTCTGTATTCTTTCTAGAGTCTCGACATCTTTTTTACATCATGGTGACATCGTAGTAGATGAAGGTGATGGACTAGGAGAAGGGAAGTCTAGCTTTTAGTCCATATTTGTTCATGGAAGCTCTCTGAATGTCTTTGGGCCAGTCTCTATCAGGCGCAAAATATCAGGTCCACACATGAAGGTCCAGTTTAACTGATTTATTGCTACTCGTGCCTATGGACAGGAATTTTCTTAACTAATGGCTAGTAGGTCAACAGAGTTCAAGGGAGGTTGGGCATCACTTGGTTGTGGCTATGTAAGGATTCCAGGCTTATCCCTCTTTTGATTCCGCTCCCAGGTTCTGCCACACCTTTGTCCTACAGTTCCACTCTCTAAACCTAGAAGCCGTAAGGTGCAGTAGCAGAGTCCTGGATTAGGAGCAAGGAAACTCAGGTTCTAGGTCCCCCATCCTCAGTCTCAGAAACGTGGAGGCCAGTCCTCCCTTCTCAGCCCAAGAGACAGCCTGGAGAAACAGTGAAAAGCAAAGAGTCCACAACCACAGAAACCCCCTGGAGACAATCCAGTTTTGAGTTTCATCTCCATCGTGGAAACTCCCCATGGGATTTTTTTCTTAACCCAGTTTGCTTCGTAGAGTTATTGTTGAGGAGAACAATGAGAGGATGAAGCACTACATATGCCTTCCTCCAGAACTTAGTTTGGCACCGACTTTTCTGATTCTTAGGAAGGGCCTGAAGACTTGATGCTGCCATCTCACCATCTGGTAGTGGTGGAACAGAGACAGCTAAATGGCTATATGGTTAGACGGCACTCTGACATATTGTTTTTATGGTTTTCATAACTCTTATGGTTTTTAATGGCTTTGTTATACGATATTGCTTATTTTTAAATTGTTTTTTCTGTTTTAAATTTTTGAGTCTAGTATGTGATAGAGGCAGTTATCTAAATCGAATGTATCAACAAACAAATAAAATCCAATCCTGGTCACAAAAACATGTTGAGAACCTGCAGAGTGCAGAGAAGAGCAACAAAGATGATTGGGGTTCTGGAGGCTAAAACATATGAAGAATGGTTGCAGGAATTGGGGATATCTAGTCTAGTGAAAAGAAGGACTATGAGTGACATGATAGCAGTGTTCCAATATTTGAGGGGCTGCCACAAAGAAGAGGGAGTCAACTTGTTTTCCAAAGCACCCAAAGGCAGGAAAGAAGCAATGGATGGAAAGTAATCAAAGAGAGAAGCAACCTGGAATTAAGGAGAAATTTCCCAACATTGAGAACAATTAACCAATGGAAAGGCTTGCCTCCAGAAGTTGTGGATGCTCCATCATTGGAGATTTTCAAAGGAGACTGGACAGGCATTTTTCCAGAATGGTCAAGTAGGGGATTGGGCTATAAGACCTCTAAAGATCCCTTCCAACTTTATTATTCCGTGTTCTATGTTCTCTTGGGGAAAGCCAAGATGAAACTCCATTTATTTCTTATGAAACAATACCTGGGTAGTATTTTGCTGCAGAGTTCCCCCTTTCTCAGTCTTTCTAGCACCACTGATGAATAGAAAACCAAATGAAGCAGAGAAGAAAATAATTTGGGAGGGGGAACTAGCAAAGCTCAGAACAGAAGCTAGTGGAGAAATAACTAGATGGAATGATAGGACTGTTCAGTAGAGTTTGGGGGAGGCCTCCAGCCTCTTTTCACAAAATATTGTTAGCAAATTAATTGAAGACCAGGGACTGCATTCACCATGCAAAGGATGGTTCCTTTAATCTTGGTTAGTTTTGGATGGCTTGTGTGTGGTATAAATGCAGCACCTTTGGCTAGTTTTTGGTTCTGTACCTTGTGGTAGCATCTAGTTGACCTTGGCTGAACTCAGATGCTGGGCAGGATTGGACCTGTTCGCACTCGGATGGGAGACTACCTAAAACTCCAGGGCTGTAGGCCAAACTGGAAAGTCCAGAAGCATCTTAGAAGATGGCATTGACCAATGTCTTCTGCGCAGTTGCCAGGAAAACCTCCACAAACACGACCTGAAGACACCAGGAACCAAGCTTTATTTGATGGAGGCCTTACTTGTTATCATGCAACCCCCCCCCCCCCCCCCCAATATTGACTTTAGTGACCAAATAAAGATGTTTTGCAAACCAAACCAGACCAGCTGTTGAGTTAGGTAGCTATTAAAATTGCATAAGTGTTTTATATAGCAACTTCTCCCTCTTCACATCACTTTAATCTACATTGTAATTCAGATTAAGACACATCCTGCTGACTTGACTTAGTAAGAATTCTGTTTTTTAAAAGGAGGAGATTTGCTGCTTCCAAAGAGGAACAGTTCCAAGAATTCATCAGTAATTCAGTTTCTTGCTGCTTGATTCTTTGCAGCTGAATCAACACAAAATGGATATTCATGAAACATTGCAAAGCTCTATAGTTCCTTGAAAGAACTAAGAAATGTTTTTTTCTGAGTTTCTCCTCCTCTGGGAGGCTTGGTCTACTCTAGACAACCCCATCATGGTCTGTCCTTGCCCTTAATCGTTCCAATGAAACCACTGCTTAGAAGATAGAATAATAGGGTTGGAAGGACCTTGGAGATCTTCTAAGCCCCTGCTCAAGCAGGAGACCCTATACCAGGGGTATCCAACCTTTGGAGCTTTAAGACTTGTGGACTTCAGTTCCAAGAATTCCCCAGTCAGTCATGCTGGGATTCTGGGAGTTGAAGTCCACAGGTCTTAAATTTCCCAAAGTTGGATACTCCTGCCCTATCCGATTCTGGACAAATGGCTGTCCAGTCTCTTCTTGAAAACCTCCAGTGATGGAGCATCCACAACTTCTGCAGGCCAGCCCTTCCACTGATCAATCCTACAAAGGTGTTTAGAAATAAAATAAAGAAAAGTAGAACGAAGGTTAAAATGAATCCACATGGCTAAACGGGACAGGAATCAAAGGTGTTCAAGACATTGTTGGATATATTGAGAAAAACTAGGTGACATGGACCAATATTCAAGCAAAGCAAAGGGCGGACTTTTCTACAATTATATGGCTGTGTTCTGTTTTTAGTGCCAGGCTTCCACACTTAATATTAAGTTCTCTTTTCTTTCCTTTCCATGCCTCCTTCAGCCAGGTAGTTGTGCTAGCCTAAGGAGTTTAAAAGAAAAACCCCAAATGTCTTTTTCAAGCCAATAGAAAGATTGCTAAAATTATGTAAGCTTTCATATTTCCCAAATGTCTTCATCACAGAATCATAGATCTGGATGGGATCTTCGAGGTCTTCTAGTCTAACCCCCTGCCCATGGCAGAAGTCCTTATACCACCCTGGACAAATAGTTGCGCAATTTTTTCTTGAAACCCACTAACCCTTGAGGTTAGAGAAAGCAAATGGGTCGTGGGGGGGTGGGGGTGGGGTGGGGGCGGTGCAGAAGGGAAACTAGAAAACCCAGAGATGGGGAACTGTCTCAATGGGTTCTAGCTGCTTCAATTAATATTTCACTTTACACTTAGAGGATCATTAAGGCTAGTGCCATGGACACACAACAGACAGGTTTACATTTTTTTTTAAAAAAAATCTAAATTCAAATGGTATCCAGGATCATCTCTCTCTCTAGTGAGGTCGCTTATAAAAGTGGGGGGGGCAGTGTTTTGTGTTGCTGTGGCCACTACTTTGAGTTTTTTCAGAGAAACCCCCCCCCCCAGCCCTAAATGTCCCGGATCCTTAAGCCAAAAACAGTTTCATTCAAGTGAAAAACAGATGGAACAAAACTCTAAGAGAGTTTCATATTAACCAAGTTTGAGGGGAGGTGATATATTGCATTTTTTTTAAAAAAGTGAATGACATCCAAACTGTGATTTAAAATAAAGAAATGCAATCAGTTTCCTTCAGAGTCAAATCCCTGGTTTAATCAAGGCTGGTGCAGAAAGGATGCAAGCCCAATTTAAATAGTCTTCTTGGCTTAATGAAGTAAAATATGATCATCTCAACAAGATCATATTTCTCTAACATCTTCAAAACTACAACTTAGGGCTGACTTTTTGCATTTAAAATAACATTCCCCAACCTGCCTCTAGCGGGGCTTGAAGTACTACAACTCCCATGGTGCTTGGACATCCCTTGGGTGGGCTATTTGGAAACAGTTGGGAGCTGTAAACTATCATTTCTATGGAAGGCCAGTTTGTTGAAGATTGACCTAAAGTGATTAATTGATACGGTGACTCTGGCTGGTATACAAGATTAAAACAAGCATTTCGAGATCCAAACCACAACATCCGTAAGCATCAATCTCTCCCTATAAAAGACAACATTAATCAGCTGCCTAACTTCCTGGCCCACACATCTTACAAGATTAAAATTAGAGTCAGGGCCATCTGGATCTCCGAAGGTTGCTGTCTCATAGCACAGATGTTGCTCCTCAGAAATCACCACTTCTGGACCCAGTAAGATTTTATTTGTTTATCATTAAAGTCCATCACGCCGAGGAGACTCTTGATGATATTGTTTGATGGAAGAGACCCAGAGCAGGCCGTCCCTGTGAAAGCTAGTGGGGTGAGCCCAGATCCATGGGGATAGGTGGCTCTGCTAATAGTTGGTACTATGTCCTGAAGAGCTTTACTGCTTCGGACAGGAAGGCGGTGCAGAGAGTGGTGAGGATGGCAGAAAAGATTAATGGTGGTTCACTTCCTTCTATTCAGGACCCGGAATATAAGCGATGCTTGAGCTGGATTGTCTGCTACAACATCCAGATTGAGTCACAGTTTTGTTCCATATAGCATCAAGCTTGTGAACTCTCAAGCTTCTTCTTTCCGCTATGTATTCAAGATGGATAGAGATTAATATTTATATGTATATATATATGTATGGGTGTAGATATATATTTATGCATGTATATAGCATGTGTATATGTATTATGTATGGGTATGGGTATGGGTACATATATACTTTCTTTTGAAAGCAGGCAACAGAATTTCATTTTTAATGTGGGCCAGTGTGCTCACAGTAAAAAAAAGGACAATAAAAGTTTTCTTCTCTTCTCTTCTCTTCTTCTCCCCTCCCCTCTCCTCTCCCCCCTCCCCCTCCTCTCCTTTTTATCTTATCTTATCTTCTCATCTCATCTTATCTTTATGGCTGATGACTAGGACCTTGAATTATACCTAGAAATTCAATGAAGCCATGGAGCGAAATGTCTGTCGGGACTGTCATTCTGCCGCGCCAGCCAAACCTCGCTAGATGCCAGTCTGCCATAGACAAGGGGGGGGGAGAGGAAAGGGGGCTGGGAAGGGAGAATCAAAACTACTCAGAGTGCCATCCCGTGAGAGAGCCGTTGGCTGCTTCAAGGTCAAGGCATGGAATGCAACATCATCCAGCAGGCCAAGACAGGGACTGTTACCCAAACAGTTTATTTTAAATTCTGTTACCCAAACAGTTTATTTTAAATTAATTGAACAGGGAAGGTAACCAGGGGGGAAGGAGGAGGAAGGGGAAAACTTTTACATGAGAATCAACTTCAGTTCCAGCTTAATACCGGGCCTGCCCCGGCTTGGCCTTCCAGGAAAGAAAGACCCCCAACTCCATTTGTAGTGAAAGGATAGGACAGAATTCCTTATTGGCCAAGTGTGACTGGACCCACAAGGAATTTGTCTCCAGTGCAGAAGCTCTCAGTCTCCATACAAAAGAGGCATCCTTTTCCTAAAAGCCAAGCGGTTACCATAATGCAAAGCTGGAATGGAGATTTTCGCGCCTAAAAGCTCCCTGGATAACTCTTCAGGGCAGACTGGATTGGGAAACCCATCCCACGTGCCTCAGTGCCATACTGTGGACTTAGGACCCCAGTTGAACCCCAAATTTCAGTTGATGAGCGAGACAGTTGTTAAGTGAGTTTTGCCCCATTTTACAAGCTTTCTTGCCACAGTTGTTAAGTGAACCACAGCAGTGGGTAAAGTTAGTCACGGGGTTGTTAAGTGAATCCGGCTTCCCCGTTGACTTTGCTCGCCAGGAGGTCACAAAAGGGGATCACACGACGCGGGGACAAATATGAGTCAGTTGCCAAGCATCTGGATTATTGATCATGTGCCGCAACGGTTGTCAAGTGTGAAAAACGGTCATAAGTCACTTTTTTCAATGCCGTTGTAACTTAAATTAACTGTTGTAAGTCAAGGACTACCCATAGTTCTTGTAGTAGTCCTTGACCCGATGACCATTCATTTAGTGACTGTTCAATGTTATGGTGTTGAAAAAGTGGGCTTACAACTGGTCTTTGCGTTTACGATCATTCGTTTTCAGCTTGCGCTGATGAAGGATGACATGCGGCTTGCATTAAGTTTGATTGTCTCGTTTATTATTTTTGAAGATCATATTTAAAAAAACGGTTCTGATTTATTTTATTAGCCTGGAAGATAATGTAAAACAACCCTGATTTATTTTATTGTTTTATTTAGTTTCCTGTTTTTAAAGGTCATATAAAACAGATTTGATTTAAAGCAGATTTCCCAAACCTGCAGGGTTTAAAATACCAAAGTGCACTGTGAGAAAAATAAAATAGTTTTGTCTGTTGTTCTTTTTTTTTTTCCCTAATGGCAGTTTTGATGTAACAACTTTCACTTCCTTAGAAGTCCTGACACAATCATTTCTAAATGGAAGAGGCCACTTAATCCTGCCCTCTGTGCACCCACGGGATCTACTATCAGCTGATGTTGGCATAATCTAAAAGACTCTTGCTGGACAATCAAAGACCAAGAGTCAGCACCTTCCAAGAGAATAGAATAACAAGAGTTGGAAGGGACCTTGTAGGTCATTTAGTTCAACCCCCTGCATAAGGAGACCCTACACCATTTCTGACAGATGGCAGTCCAGTCTCTTCTTGAAAGCCTCCAGTGATGAAGCACCAACAACATCTGAAGGCAGTCTGTTCCATTGATTGTTCTCACTGTCAGGAACTTTCTCCTTATTTCCAGGTTGAATCTCTCCTTGATCAGTTTCCATCCGTAATTCCTTGTCTGGCCTTCAGGTGCTTTGGAAAATAGGTTGACTCCCTCCTCTCTGTGGCAGCCCCTCAAATAATGGAATCCTACTATCATGTCCCCCCTCGTCCTTCTCTTCACTAGACTAGCCATGCCCAGTTCCTGCAACCGTTCTTCATATGTTTTAGCCTCCAGTCCCCTCATCATCCTTGTTGCTCTTCTAAGAGGACTAAGGAAGATAGATATCAGGGCATGGAAGCTGCTGCAACAGAGCACAATCCTTGGGTCTGTGCTCTTTCATCACCAGCTGTGGAAGAAAATTTAACCACCCACTGGGTCAGCCTCCATAGTAAATTTAGAAGAGTAGAGTAGAGATGTGGGCACATCTTTCATCTCAAACAGGTAGATGTTCTGGGCCAGCCCTGCTCATCCTTTATGGCTCATCTCAACACTGTGAAGCATCAATTACATTCAAACTGTACCGACAACCTATTGGCACCTGGGCGTATTCAGCCTAGGAAGGAATAGTTCTTTTTTTCTTCCAATGAAAGTACTTGCTTTGGTATGGAGGCCTGCCTCCCACGTTGAAGACTCTGTCCTTGGCCCATGGCCCAATGGGCTAAAACATCCCATAAGACCGATAATGGGTTGTTATGCTTTAGTGCATCCTTTGACCAACAGCTGCAAACCATCTTGACTTTGGCAGAGAAGAAGAGGGAGACCAGACAGGACTCCCATCAGTTACGCTACTAACCCAGTCCATCCCTCTTGTAAAATAAGATGGGTTTTTTGCCAATCAAAAAGATGGAAAGGTCAAACAATTGCCATGGGATATGACTCAGCTTGAGAGTCACATGGATAGTACAACAGGCCTTGGATCTGCCTCTTAGGTGACTGTTTGGTACATATGTTACGTTTAACGTAGACTAAGCCACCGATTGCCAAGAGGACGCAGAGAACAACCCCAATAGAAACCACAGGGATAATGTAATTTTGTACCATGGATTGAGAAGGGTGAGTGCAGTCTGGTGGGATGTTTGAGTTGGATATTAAAGTACTCTCACTAAAAGTTTCCTGGTGATAACCTGGAATTGGGAGAGCGCTTGAAGGTTTGGAGAAAGTTCTACCCGAAGCACCATTTCCGATAAATAAAGATGTTTCTGTGGTGTCTCCTTCACGGTCTGCATCAATCACCTCTTGAAACCGAACAGAATTGAGGCTGTTCCTATCAGAGCTGGAATGGCTACCAGAATTGGTGGGAAGTTGAACCGTAGACTCCTCAACTGACTGTGGTTTATGGTCTGTGCTGAAGCTGCTTAAAGACAAACGGGGTTGATCAGAAGAGTTTGAAAGCGTGGTGGGTATTGTAATCAACGTCTTATCTTTCGTGACAAATTCCAGGAGAAGCTTGCTGAGGGGAGAGTTCCTTAAAGGACGTGTTGAAGTCAGAGTTTCTGGAACAAACGCAGGACTGTTGGTGCTTCTTTTGTCAGTTCCTGGAAAAGGCACTGGAGGCGACACCAGTCGCTGAGTTGTTCTAGCGAAATCCTCCAGGCCTTTCTTCGTTGGTGTGAAATGCTCCCTGAATCTCTGGTGCCCCTCAGTGGTTTCTGACCTTATCTTGTTATTTGCAATTGAGCCAGATTGAAGGGTGGATTTATCAGCAATGGTTTCTGGTTGAGGAGTCAACCACGTAGAAGATGTTGTGGTCTCTAACCCGGCCAACCCTCTTTCTATGAATGGTTGGGGATCTTCTGTGGTTCTCGCAGGAAGTATTGCTGTCTTGTAGGAGGTTGTGCTAACTTTTTTTGTGGGCTGAACTTGACCATCAACCTCCAGCACAGCTCCTCCTAAATGTCTGTTAGCTGCAGGGAGATTTTCTGTGGTGGTACCAGATCTGGAAGGTGAAGGAGGAGTCCTTGCATCTATGTCCTGCATAACTTTCTTTACCCAGTCATGGTCTCCGTTGGCACAAAATGTTCTGTTTTTCTTTGTTTTCAGTCTAGAGAAAGGAAAGGGGGGGGGGAAAGCCAAGTAAGAATAGACGGAATGGACATATTAACATTCCAGGACATTTTAGCATTTTTAAATCCCACTAACTTTCAATAGAATGCCTTTAATTTTGAAGTATTGGGGAAAGATATTCCTATCCCATCTCCTGACTCAAGAATAATAAAATATAATTTCTGGATTCCAAAAGCGTTAACTGCTCCAACAAACAGGTAAACCACATTCACACAACCTACGAAAAGAATGATTGGGTTTGATAGGCAGAACCACATCTGATGCAATCCCAATTTAACCTAGACTGGTGTACCATATAAACTCACAAAATAATATAGAAAGACACCATTGGCTGAAAGACTCTGCTCCTGTGGCTCAGGAGAGGTGGAGACCATTGGACACAGACTCCTTCGATGTCCTTCTATAGAACTATTTGAAAAAAACATCTCCTCCCCATAATTGATAGGTACCCTGGTCGTTCAGAAAGTATTTATCTCCAGTGGCTGCTTAAGGATGAGCAGGCAGTGATCACAGCGCAGGTGGCTAGATTCTGCGCAGCAGCATTGGGGATTTGCCAGAAACATAAATAAATATTTTAGATCTTTTTAATAATCTTTTATAATTAATTTTTAATGTGTTTTTATCCAGCATTAGACTATACTCAATGTATTTATATTGTCAGGTCAGTATGATTCAGTTTTCCTGAAGGTTTTGTTATACTGTTTGTAAAACTAGGCAGACCTTGGTCACCCATTGATTACATCATTAATGGTAATATATTGCTATGTCTTCTTGTGTTTGGTTCTGTTTAGTTTTGTTTTATTTGAATGTTTAATTTATGTGTTGGCCTTTGGCTGTAATAATAAATTGAAATTGAAAATAATATAGCTCAGCTGAATAGCACAGACAACAGGTCCCATCCCTGAATTACAGTGTTCACTGTGTTTGATTTGATTTTACAGTAATTTAGTTTAACACCATTTTTGTCTTGTTCTGCTCACTTCCAAACTTAAAAAAAAAAAAAGTTGAAAACCAAAAACAATCTCTTGGAAGTCATAAATAATAAGTGGGTCAGTGAATTTCATCTAAACTCACATGAAATATTAAAACAAGAACAGGCTAAAGATTTTACAGATAGCCCGCAACGTACGACCAGAATTGGGATGGAAACTTCCATTGCTAAGTGATAGGATCATGAAGTGAGTCACACCTGATTTTACAACTTTTCTTGCCATTAAGTGAATCTGACTTTCCCTACTTCCCCAGGATGCTGCAACCATTGTAAATAGATGCCGGTTGCCAAGCACAATGACTGTGGGGATGCCGTGATAATCATAATTGCGAGGATCAGTCCAAGTTACTTTTTTCAGCCCTGTCATAACATTGAATGGTTGTTAAACGAATGGACGTAAGTCGAGAACTACCTGTAAAATGCTCTTTTCTGCTTTGGAGCTTCTATGGGACAGGATTCCAAGCAGAAAATGGTGTTGACCCACGCTGGCTGTTTGCCACTGAGCCTCGGTGGTCTGCAGCGCACCCAGGTGGGACCCAGAAAGCCTCTACCTGCAGTCATGCGTAGGAGATGGTCCAAGAGTCAAAATGGCACCATGCTCACGTGCCCGCTGGCCGGTTTGCATTACATGCACAACACACATAAAAATGGGCAGGGCTTCAACTGCATGGGCGGGGCCACCATCTTGACCCCACCACTCCTAGATATGCATTGGTATCTCTGGGCCTTGGCTCACAGTTTGCCCAGACATCCTTTGAATGGAGCTGAGTCCGCCTCGCGGGTAAACAAGAGCTGTGGTGGCACAGTGGTTAGAATGCAGCATTGCAGGCTAACTCTGCCGACTGCCAGCAGTTCAATCCTGACCAGCTCATGGTGGACTCAGCCTTCCATTCTTCCGAGGTCAGTAAAATGAGGACCCAGATTATTGGGGGCAATATGCTGACTCTGTAAACCGCTTAGAGAGGGCTGTAAAGCACTGTGAAGCAATATATAAGTCTAAGTGCTATTGTCCTTCCTTCCTTCCTTCCTTCCTTCCTTCCTTCCTTCCTTCCTTCCTTCCTTCCATGGAGCACACTGGTTAGAATACAGTATTGCAGGCTAACTCACTGCCCATTGCCAGCAGTTCGATCCTGACCGGCTCGAGGTTGACTCAGCCTTCCATCCTTTGGAGATCGGTCAAATGAGGACCCAGATGGTTGGGGGCAAATATGCTGACTCTGTAAACCGCTTAGAAAGGGCTGTAAAGCACTGTGAAGCGGTATGTAAATCTAAGTGCTGTTGCTAAGTGCTATTGCTAAATACCCTTCTTGAGCTCTGTGCAACGGCTTTGAAAAACCAGCATAGAATTCTTGTCCAAGTCTTTGAATTGGAAGGAGACAAATATTGTGATAAAAAGGCACTTACTTGACTGAGGTCTTTGCTCTGCAGGTGCTAACTGTGTAGCTCTCTAGTATTCTTGAAGGAAATTTGTTCTTTGTGAACCCGAGGCATTCAAATGCACAGGTTTTGGCTGCATCAGGTTCTCCTGGAAGAAGGAAACAATCCAAGAGAAGTTTATTATTCTCAATATATTTATAGATTAGTACTGTATACATAATTATGTTACTTTATTATTTTAATATCTTTATAGATAATATTTTTATTATTTTTAAAATGTCTTTATATACCGCTTACAGGCCATTTGTTGTTTTCAATGTATTGATAGAACATTTTATTATCTTTAATATTTCTAGCAATTATCTTTATATACCATTTGTTATTTTTAATGTACTGACGTGTTGATAAACCATTTTTTATTCTTTAGCACCTCCAGAGTCTTCTTAATGTATCCGTGCATTCTTTGTTATTTTTAATATATAGATAAACTATCTTTTTTAAAAAACACTTTAGTGGACAGTTGCATCACGAAGCCTCTGATGTTACTATCTTACTTTTCCAATCAGTCACAAGAACTCATAAAACTCAACAGTCCTGCCAGCCCTTCATTCTTTGATCAAAGAAACTTGATGACCTCTTGAGCCAATGAAACAACTCCTTTATCTTTTTGATACACCTTTCATCAGGGCTGATTGTCTCAGCCTGCAGACATACAATATCTTTTTTCAATTTCAAAAAAAAACAATAAAATACAAACTAACATATAAAGGAAACAAGGGAAGCCGATAAAAGCATAAAGTTAAACAGTGACCCAAAAATCCCCCAAAACAAATATATTAAAAAGTGACTTTTTACTTTTTCCAATATGGAGACAATAATAAAATATGACTTTTCTCTAAGTTTAAATGAATCAGTACTTAAACATCTTTAAAATGCTAACAATCAACATTAAGAAATAAGCAATATACATATTTTTAATTTAAGTTTCATCTAACCTATATTAATCTATGTCTAGAAATCATAACCGTATATTTAACACGGCACAATATTTTTCTAATCAAACAAGATCTCATCCTCAAATTTCAAAGATCATTTTTTTCTCTCCTTTTTTTGCAGGAAATCTAACTTGGTCTCTAAGACCAGCAAGGTCTCTTTTACAGAGAACAATGGGGATATTTGCTCCAGGACCAACACCCAGGCATGAAACCACAACCCGTTTATCCCAGTCAGTCAGTTGCTGATCCAGTCAGGCTTCTTACATTTATATCAGGGGTCCCAGACCACCACCACCCCATCTGCAGCCCAGAACTGGACCACAGCCTGTTTGGAACTGGGCCATGCAAGCCACTTGCAAGGAACAATCCTCCTCCCACCCCCGGCTGGTCCACAAAGCAGGAAAAGTTGGGAACCACTGATTTACATTATACATATACAGTAAGACCACACCTAGAGTACTGCAACCAGTTTTAGTCACCACACTATAAAAAAGATGTTGAGACTCTAGAAAAAGTGCAAAGAAGAGCAACAAAGATGATATGGGGACTGGAGGCTTAAACATATGAAGAACGGTTGCAGGAACTGGGCGTGGCTAGTCTAGTGAAGAGAAGGACCAGGGGGGACATGATAGCAGGGTTTCAGTATTTGAAGGGCTGTCACAGAGAGGAGGGGGTCAATCTATTTTCCAAAGCACTTGAAGGTCAGACAAGGAACAATGGATGGAAACTGACCGAGGAGAGATTCAACCTAGAAATAAGGAGAAATTTTCTGGCAGTGAGAACAATCAACCAATGGAACAGACTGCCTTCAGAATCGTGGAAGCTTCATCACTGGAAGCTTTTCAAGAAGAGACCATGTTAGAAATGGTGTAGGAGCTCCTGCTTGGCCGGAGGGTTGGACTAGATGACCTACAAGGTCCCTTCCAAGTCTGTTATTCTCTTCTCTTCTCTTCCCTTCCCTTCCATTCCATTCATTCCATTCTCTATTCTAATTCTAATTCTAATTCTAATTCTAATTCTAATTCTATTCTATTCTATTCTATTCTATATTATTATTCCATTCTATTCTATATTATTTCATTCCATTCCATTCCATTCCATTCTATTCTATATTATTATTCCATTTTATTCTATATTATTATTCCGTTCTATTCTATTCTATTCTATTCTATTCTATTCTATTCTATTCTATTCTATTCTATTCTATTCTTTCTCAGGAACTGGCTGCAATTCAACATTTTAGGGACACAGACTCCCCACCACTTAATATCTGATTAACCTTGTGCCTCAGAGAAGACTTCATGGTAACTGAGTGAGTTTATTGGTCTAACCATAGGTCGTAATAACAACAATCTGGTAAGGCTGTAAAAGAAAGTAATAAAGAGAACAGTATTAGAAGGGAAAAGGTTACAGCAAGGTGAAGTCAAAGCTGCAACTTACATTTTTCTTTCTATATTTAAATGACTACGGAGTAAAAGTAGCACATTGGTTCTGATGGATGGACATATGTCCGCTGAAGACAGGTCAATTTTTCAAGAACCCTTGAGTTTACCTACTATAAAAAGTTTGGTCCTGATCTCATTGTAAATGAGGCAGTGAAGTTGGAATCCAGAAACTGTAAGATGGAGGAATCTTACCCTAAATTCTGAAACAAAACTTTTCTGAAAGACCTCACAACAAACAGCCCTCCCTTCAATGACATACAGGTAGTCCTCACCTTATGACCCCAACGGAGCCCAAAATTTATGTTGCTGAGACATTTGTTGTGAGTTTTGCCCCATTTTATGACTTTGCTTGCCGCAGTTGTTAAGTGAATCATTACTGTTGTTAAGTTAGTAACCCGGTTGCTAAGTGAATCTGGCTTTCCCCTTGACTTTGTCTGAAGGTCTCAAAAGTGGATCACATGACACTGGAACCGTCATAAATATGAAACCAGCCGCCAAGCTTCTGAATTTTGATCACATGACCAAGGGGATGCGGCAATGGTTGTCAGTGTGAATAATGGCCATAAGTCATTTTTTCAGTGCCGTTGTAACTTTGAACGGTCACTAAACCAATAGTTTTAAGCCAAGGACTACCTGTATATATTTTCTTCTGAACAGTTGTCAATTCCCCACATCTGGCTCTGATCAGCTGAGTAGCAAGGAGAGGTTTCCCTTGCTGCAGGATCTCTAAATTGCAAACATTCCATCAGGGCCCATCTTATCTACATCTGGTTTCCTCTCTACAGTAGTCACCAGAAGCTTATAGCTGTTTTGTAATATTTGAGTGTTCTTATAACTGTGCAGCTACAGCATTCCAACAGGCGAAGTCCACGGTCACACAGCAGAGAACCAAGAGAAGACACCTTTGCAGCTTTTAAAGAAACCCCAACGTTCCCTTCCTTCTGGTTGTTATTTTGCATTGGTGTGAGAATTGCTTCATTCTGAGAACAGATGATAGTGGGAGTCAGTTTTTTTTCCAGGAACCTTGCAACTTCCATATTAAACTCTGAGGTAGTTTCTCAACCTTGGCAACTTGAAGATGTGGGGACTCCGACTCCCAGAATTCCCTAGCCAGCATGCTGACTGGGGAACTGTGGGAGTTGATGTCCTCACATCTTCCAAGTTGCTGAGGTTTAGGAACGCTGATTTAGGATCAAATTCATTTCCTAGAATTTTCCCCCCCACATCTCTAATGTTTCAAAGACATCTTCAGATGTGTAATTTCTGGATCTAAAAGTCTGATCCAAAGGTCAGTGGAGCTTTGTCGGCTGGGGAGTTCTGGGAGTTGAAGTTGCTGAGGTTGAAAATCACTGATTGAGAATCAAATTCATTTCCCGTAATTTTTTCCCCACATCTCTAATGTTTCCAAGACATCCTCCGGTGTGTGATCTCTAGATCTGAAGTGTCATCTGTGAAACTTTCCCTGCTGGGGAATTGTGGGAGTTGACACTCACACGCCTTCACGTTGCTAAGATTGAGAAGCACCGATGTGTGGCGTCTTTCAGAATCTGGTACAATCTGATCCTGCCAAGGGAAAGGATATCAACCAGAAACAGCTGAGGAGGGGGCTTCAGTCCCATGGTTGCAGCCACCTCCATCATTGTTTTTGACACCCCCTCCATAAACAGGGGGAAATAAGCAATGGGACTTTCATTTAGGGATTTGGAAACAGCTCCCAGGAATTAGGAATCTGAGATGATCAATTTCTCTCATAAAAATCAGACGGTGCAACTGATTGCAGAAGTGACTCCAAAAACAGAATGGGCCTGATCTCTCTCTCTCTCTCTCACACACACACACACACACACACACACAAACATTGTTTTCTCAAGAGACTGGTGATACTGCATCTTAAAAAAAGGACTTGCCTTGTTTGCCAGGGGAATAAATTATGGACAGGCCAAAGTAAGGAATTCCAGTTCAGTTCGGGAGAAAGATATTGGCTTAGCTACAAAGCGCCAGATGCAAATTGCCTGTTGCATTTTTCCACATCTAAAACCAGAAGGAGCCTTGGGATTGATGGTGTGTATGGATTCTTTTCTTTCAAACTCTCCTTGGTTGCAAATACCCCCCATGCTGCTAAATGCCCCTCCAGACAATCAGCCCTGAAAGGGGTTTCCCATCCAGAGCCAAGCTGAGTGACAAATACGTCCAGTTCTGCCAGGATAGGCATGAATTGCACAATCCTGCCTTGTTTTAATGCTCTGAGCGCCTTTGTGCAGGGCTATGGAGGAGCAGCCGTGTGATGGATGAAGCAAGAGTCTGTTTGTCTTAACACATCCACGCAATTAGGGTAGTGACTTCTGGAGCTGTTCATAACAGCTACGCCGTGGATCTCGCCTCCCGAACTATAATAAACAGCATTATTTAAAGGCAGATGCCTGGGGCTGTCGGGATTACAGCCATCTATACGTGAAAATCAGATAGATATCATGTTTTCATTTCAGTGCAGGCAATTTTAGCAGGCTTTGGCAATCTTCAGATGAAAGATACTCTACTTCAGGACAAACTGGAACAAAACCCCGCTTTTTGCATGTCTCCAGGAGTGAATCACACCTTTTCATTTTTTTTGTCTTTTGCACATACATGCCTATGGGGTTTCATCTGCACAATCTCTGTTTCAAAATCAGTCTGACTTGCAGACTTATCTCTGTGGAAGGTAAAACTGCAGAAGTGGTCTGGCATTTGGCCAACTCTCTACAGTATAAAATAGTGTCATAGACTGGATTCAAGGCACTCTACCAATGAATTCCCTAGAAATATGATTTTTAAATAGGAAAAAAGTGGAAGGAAGAAGAGTTGGCAATTTACAAAGCAGATGCTCCCTGCTTCTAGTCCCATATGGGCTCAATACCTATTGAACTATGCAATTATGGGTGTCTCACCTCTTGAAAAATGTTTCTGAGTTTTTTTATTTTTATTTTTTACTGCTCCTCAAACTTTGGGAAATCGCTGCCGTTGTCTTCTGAAGTTGGTACAAATGAAAGAGGAAACCACCCAGATATTGCTGCCTTGATCTAGAGAGGCCAGGTGCTGTGGTATCCAACATGCCAACATCCACTATGCTGGCTTATTTCACCTGAGCATCAAGGTGCGTGCAACTGGGCAACATGAGAAGCAAGAATTAGCCAGATTTCAATAAGGCGACTTTCTGCTATAAACCGGGATAAGTACAGAATCTTAGAACACAGAGCATTGTTTATTATTGAATTTATTTAGGTTAGTATTTTTTTTTAAACACGATGCTGGCTGGGGAATTCTGGGAGCTGAAGTCCACCCATCTTAAAGTTGCCAAGTTTGAAACACGCCGATTTCAATTGTCTTTACTTGAACTGAAATTAAAGTACTTTTTTCTTCTGACACCACCTCAAGATAAGTCGTTGAGTGGAAGGCAGGCTACCAAGACTGAGAACAGAGCAGGGATCCACCGCCGGGGTAACAAATAGGCAGAGAGAATTACAACCTGACGGTAGGAAAAAATGCTACTCAGGGTGATAGAGAAAAATCCATTTTACAGCCTTTTAATCAGGGAAAGTGTCAAGGATCAAAGGATTTAGCTGTTAATCAGTAGAAGCGATATCATTTTAGTATTTCAAAGCCCAGATTGTAATACCCGGTTCAGATTTTTTTTAACACCAGTCTTTTCAAAGTGCAGAATAATATAAATTTACAGCCTTTTACTCAGGGAAGGTGGCCAAGGATCAAAGGAATTAGCTGTTAATCAGTAAGACTGATATCATTTTAGTATCTCAAGGCCCTTAATGCAATACCAGCTCAGACAGAATTGATTATTTATTGTCAGTCTTTTCAAAGCACAGAGTAATATAAATAAAGAGGCAGAAGAATTTAGTCCCTTTGTTTGAGAACTATCACATTAAAAAGCCATTTTTTGAGCTATTTGGCCTCGTATCTGGAATCTTATCAAGATAGCAAGACCTGCAAATTTTTCAGGCATTGGAGAATGAGCAGAAAAATCCTTACCCAACTCTGGAATTACAGTTAGACTTGCTTTGCAGCAATGCAATGCAACATTTCTGTGTTGCATGCCATTGAGCATTATTTGCTTCCTAGTGATTGCATACACCTTGGGGGGAAGAGTTTAAAAAGTCAAGATGTTGCCATGACCATATGATCAAAGCCTTGCTCCCTTTTTATTGTGGATCACACAGGTGATGATATAAAGCCTCCCAAAGCCACATCTGGTATGCACAAATGTATGTCTTTTGGACATAAAGTCAACATTTATCATCAGTCCACATTTAATTTTTTCCCAAAGCAGCAAGTGAAGAGATCTTACAAGGAGATTTTATTAACTGTTTTGAAATTGTTTTGTCTGTGGACTTATTTTTTGAGGCTGCTACAACTACAGCTATGACTACCATCACTTTTTCTTCTTCCTCTTTTTTCATTTTAAATACAATAGAATAACAAGAATTGGAAGGGAACTTGGAGATCTTCTAGTCCAACCCCCTGCACAAGCAGGAGAACCTATACCGTCTCAGACAGGTGAATGTCCAGTCTCTTCTTAAAAATCTCCAGTGATGGGGCGCCCACAATTTCTGGAGGCAAGCTGTTCCAGTGTTTAATTGTTCTCCCTATTGGGAAGTTTCTCCTTAATTCCAGGTTGCTTCTCTCCTTGAAAAGTTTCCATCCATTGGTTCTTGTCTTACTTTCTGGTGCTTGGAAAATAGATTGACACCCCCCCTTCTTTGTGGTAACCCCTCAATATTACTTTGTTAATACAGTTGTGCATATTTTTAGAAAGCTAACACTATTATATATTTATACATTATTAAAACTCTCCTGTCTGTTTGTAACCTTCAATTAGCCCAAACAGTGGATCAGAGCACAAAGGTTTTTGAATCGAGATACCTTGAATTCACTAACTTAAAAATGCAAACAAAATCAGGGTCCCATTACTCCCATCAAATTGAAATTTGAAGGGTCTTCACACCAGTTACATTCACAAATCATGGTTTTCAATGCTCCCTGCCAGCTTCCCACAAATGAAATTAATGGGGAAGCCAGCAGGAATTAAGTCCCCGCTGCTCTTTTGTCTGCCCATAGTTATTTTATTTCTCTGTTTATGCCAGAAAATTTCTCTACAGTCATGGGTTGCCATATCTATATATCTATTTTTAAATCCTTATCTACTGTATATCTATATATCTGTCTATCCAGCTTCTATGTGTATGTATATAAAATTTGTTCCCCAGAGTATAATAGTCTTCATTCTCTTCACTGCATCAGTGTAACAATGGCAGTCCTCGATAATCTAAATATATCATCATTTTAGAATAGAATACAGCTGGAAGGGACCTTGGAGGTCTTCTAGTCCAGCCCCCTGCTCAAGCAGGAGACCCTATATCATTTCAGACAAGTGGCTGTCCAGTCTCCAGTGATGGAGCATCCACAACTTCTGGAGGCAGGCTGTTCCACTGGTTAATTGTTCTCACTGTTAGGAAGTTTCTCCTTAGTTCCAGGTTGCTTCTCTCCTTGATTAGTTTCCATCCATTGTTTCTTGTCCTGCCTTCTGGTGCTTTGGAAAATATCACCCTCTTCTTTGTGGCACTCCCTCAAATATTGGAATACTACTATATATAAGTGTATAATATATACTAATACTATATAATATATACTAATACTATACAATAATACTGCTTTATAAAAATATAAAGGGAAAGAGAAAACGTTTTTGGTTTCTTTACTGTTTGTTTTGTCCCTATTTTTATGATGGGTGGGATGCGGTAGACATGACACTCTTACAGAATCTCAAGGACAATTCAAATTACAAAGTCCAAGCAGTAGGCTGTCAAACAGCAAAACAACTCCGTATCTTGAGTTTTTGACTGCCGTTTTCAGCCATTACAGGAAAAAAGAATCCAGGAGAACAGCCATGCTTCACAACCACATCATTGCAAAATGTTGGATACCGGTGTGCGTTGAACAGGTCCCGCAGGACTATTACGGGCAGTGGATCTGGTGGATCTGGCCAAGGCACTTCTTTATCCAACATTTTGCTTCCCGGAGTGGCCAGCCGTGATGTCAGGTGCTCTTAAGCAGCAGACAGAGACCTCTGTCTCTCCTCCCATTGCTCCTCTAGAAGGGTATTTTGGAGACATGCTGCCCCCAGCTCAGAGATAACATTCAGTTTTCAAGACTGATAGCGTTCAAAGGGTCTGTCCTTCATCAATGAACGCAATCCTCTTTGAAAGCTATCGAAGCTGGCGGCTGCTATCACGAGGTCCTCTGATCATCAATCCCACAGGTGAAATATGCAGAGTTCACAACTATTTGGTTGTATTAAAATACAAACAGCCCATATTTGCTCTATGCATTTATTATATTTTTATAACAACAAGAATATCTCAAGTATTGAGATATTGGTTGTATAAACAGAGGCATAGAATCAAGTTCACGCAAAGTACTAGTATCGCTTTATAAAACCCTAGTAAGACCACACCTGGAATACTGCTGCCAATTTTGGTCACCATATCACAAAAAAGAAGTTGAGAGTTTGAAAAACATTCAGAGAAGAGCAACTAAGAGGATCAGGGGCCTGGAGACTAAAACATACGAAGAACGGCTGCGGGACTTGGGTTTAGCTAGTCTAAAGAAAAGAAGAAATAGGGGTGGCATGATAGCAGTATTCCAGTATTTGAGGGGCTGCCACAAAGAAGAGGGGGTCAAATTATTCTCCAAAACACCAGAGGGAAGGACGAGAAACAATGGTTGAACACTAATCAGAGAGAGAAGCAACCTGGAATTAAGGAGAAACTTCCCAACAGTGAGGACAATTAACCAGTGGAATAGCTTGCCACCAGAAATCGTGGGTGCTCCATCACTGGAGGTTTTTAAGAAGAGACTAGAAAGTCACTTGTCTGAAATGGTACAGGGTTCCCTGCTTCAGCAGGGGGCTGGACTAGAAGACCTCCAAGGTCCCTTCCAGCTCTATTCTGTTCTGTTCTGTTCTAAAGTATGAGAGAAGAACTGTTAAAGCAGGTTTTAACATAAATACATAATGGTAGCCCTTAAAATAGGGAAGAAAGTCTTTTGGAAATTTTTATACAGGTCGTCCTCAACCTATGACCACAATTGAGCCCAACATTTCTGTTGTTAAATGAGACATTTGTTAAGTGAATTTTGCCCCATTTTATGACCTTTCTTGCCACAGTTGTTAAGTGAATCGCTGCAGTTGTTAAGTTAGTAACACGGTTGTTAAGTGAATCTGGCTTCCCCATTGACTTTGCTTGTCAGAGGGTCGCAAAAGGGGATGGCGTGACCCCCGGGACACTGCAACCGTCATAAATACGAGTCAGTTGCCAAGCGTCTGAATTTGATCACATGACCACAGGGGATGCTGCAATGGTTGTAAGTGGGAAAAATGGTCATAACTTTTTTCAATGCTGTTATATCTTCAAACGGTCATTAAACGTACTGTTGTAAAGCAAGGACTACCTGCAGAAGGGGTATCTCAAAAACATATACATAGAAACAATCAAGATGGCAGCCACAATATTATGACTGGCACAAACAAAGCGTACAAAGTTGCAATCATACAATTGTGGTTGTCATCTTGACTTTTTAAAAATATTCTGCAGATGTTCCTGGTTTAAAACATGTGGATTCCATCCTAGTCTGATGGAATCCATCACATAAAAACTTACTCAGAAGGCAAATATGATTAGGCTTTCTTCAGACGTTCCCACCTCTTTATTACCTTTCTGACAAAACGTTGGAATATTCAGGATCCATTTCAACAATCACAATTAGTATGATAATCTAATGAAAGAACACTATTATGTCATTCGCCTTATACTAACATTAGACTTCCAGTGAAATTCCCATTGTTGCACAATCACACCATGTGCCCACTTAGTCATTCGGCCTTTCATTTGCTCAGCATGGGATTCAAATGTTAGCAATTAAACATTTGCAGAAGTCATTGTAGCAAATAACTAGAATACTGCACTATTTTGATGCAGGAGAGACAACTGGAATGTAGGATGCCAATAAGGGGAAATAGTTGTCACTCAAGGTTGACATTGAGGGGTCCTTGGTACTCTCTGAGCTTGGTGGTTTTCTTGCAGACGTTTCATGACCCATTTAGGTAACATCATCAGTGCTAGAGGGGAGGGGGGTTTGGGAGGAGGAGGAATTGGTTATGTCTAGTCTAATGAAGAGAAGGACGAGGGGTGACATGATATCAGTCTTCCAATATCTCAGGGGTTGCCCCAAAGAAGAGGGAGTCAAACTATTCTCCAAAGCGCCTGAAGGCAGGACAGGAAGCAACGGATGGAAACTAATCAAGGAGAGAAGCAACCTGGAACTAAGGAGAAACTTCCTGACAGTTAGAACAATTAACCGGTGGAACAACCTGCCTCCAGAAGCTGTGAATGCTCCAACACTGGAAGTTTTTAAGAAGAGACTGGACAGCCATTTGTCTGAAATGGTACAGGGTTTCCTGCCTCAGCAGGGGGTTGGACTAGATGACCTCCAAGGTCCCTTCCAACATTATTATTATTATTATTATTATTATTATTATTATTATTATTATTATTATTATTATTATTATTATTATTATTATTATTATTATTATTATTATTATTATTATTAACTGTGGGTTCCTTGATGCTCTCCGAGCTTGGTGATTGTTTTGCAGACATCTCATTGTCCAACTAAGTAACATCATCAGTGCTAGAAGGGAGTGGGGTTTGCAAGGGTCCTTGATGCTCTCTGAGCTTGGTGGTTTGCTTGCAGGCATCTTGCAAACCTCTTCAAGAAAACCACCAAGCTCAGACAGCACCAAGGACCCCTGAATGTAGGAAGCATTAAAGGAACATCACGGCCTTATGTGGGAGCAGACTTTCAATAACTACATAATTTTTTTTTTCATGACAACCTGTCCCCAGCCTGTCCTTTGATCTTGTAATAATGCAGCTATCTCTGCAGCAACCTTGCTGCTGATTGTCGTTCTCTCTTCCCTTCCAACTTTCCCAACACCAGAGTGCTGGGTCTTGCACTGATAGATTGATTAATGACTTATATGTTTTTTAAGTCTATATCAACTCTTAACAACCACATACATAGACTTTCACCAAAATAATCTGTCTCCAACTAGTCCTGCAGGTCTTCCAAGGTGGCCCCGTCATCACTGTAACCAAGACCCTCTACCTTGCTGCTGGTCAAATTCTTCTCTTCCCTTCCACCATTCCCAGTTTTATGGGCTTCTCAAGAGTGCGGAGTCTTGCACAGAAGGATACCTGCTTCCAAATCAGTGTCAACAACCCCACAGATTGTTTTTCCAGGACAATCAATCCCTAGCCTCTTATCCCTTGGTGCCCCCATCACCACTGTGACTGGGTCCCTCCTACGTGCTTCCCCCTCCTTCTCTTTCTTTCCACCTTTCCCAGCATCAGAATCTTCTCCAGAGAGCTGCTAGGTCTTCCCATAAAGTGTCCGAAATATGGTACTTTCAGCCTGGTCATTTGTGCCTCGGAGTTGATTTGTTCATGATGCATTTGTTTGTTTTGCTTGCTGTTCTCAGGAAACCAAACATTCTCTGGAAACCGGACCTTCTTTGTACCTCTCTCCTAAAAACCTGCCTCTGGAAGTAAACCTACTCGTGATAATTGTGAAGGGAGAATCCAGCAGGTGGATTGGTGTGGGGAATGGCTGGACCAAAAGGGTGTGGGGGAGAGAGAAGCAATATTTGGTTAGCCATGAGGTTATGGCCGAACATGTAACAGTCAGAGCTTCCCCCCCAAAAAAAACCAGACAGCAGGTGGAGAAAGAGAAAATCAATTCTGGAGTCCTTGGTGGTCTCTGAGCTTGGGGGTTTGTTGCAGACCTCTCCTTGTCCAAGTAGGTAACATTATCAGTGCTACAAGGGAGGGGGGTTTGCGGGGAGGAGGAGGAGGAGGAGGAGGACTGTGGGATCCTTGGTGCTCTCTGAGCTCAATGGTTTGCTTGCAGGTATCTCATTATCCTCCTAGGTAACGTCATCAGTGGTGATGATGCTACCTAGTTGGGCACTGATGATCTTACCTAGTTGGGTCATGAAACACCTGGAAGAAAACCACCAAGCTGAGAGCACCAAGGAGCCCACAGTCCAAATTGGAACCACCTATGTTAGAGATGGCGAACCTTTTAGAGACCGAGTGCCTAAACTTCAACCCCAAACCCACTTATGTATCGCCGGGTGCCGGGTGGGCATGACCGCTGGGTGGGTGTGGCCTGCCGGGTGGGCATGGCTACAGTGGTCATGGCAGACGGGTGGGCGTGGCCAGCTCGATGTTGCTCCTGGGGAGGGACACCTGTGGGGGCCGGGCAGGGTTGGGGGAGATCGAGGGGGTCTCTGGTGAGTGGGGTGGTGGGCAGGAGGCTGGTCCTGCGGGGTGAGGCAAGGCAAGGCGAGGCAGGGCGGGGATGCCATTGTTGCAGGGCGAGGCAGGGGTCTGGCACCATCGGCCCCCGCACACAGAGGCCAGCAAGCGCATGGGTGCTGGGATGCATCCAGCCATGTGGGACCTCGGCGAGTTAGTGGGCGGCTGGTTGAAGAGGACGGTTGCCATCTCCGGGGCATGGTGTGCGTGCCCACAGAGAGGGCTCTGAGTGCCGCCTCTGGCAGGCGTGCCATAGGTTCGCCACCACTGACCTCTGTGCACCAGGGATTTCAGAAAGCACAGAAATGGGAGTAACGTGCATGCAGACAAACCTCCACCAACTTACTCTTCCTGCATAAATGCCTATAAACAGAGAGCAACCCCGCCTCTACTCCTTTCTAGCACTGACGCTGTTACCTAGTTGGGTCACAAAACATCTGCAAGCAAGCAACCAAACTCAGAGAACACCAAGGATTCTGAAGTTCAACCCTGAGCTAGGGATATTCCCTTCTGTTAGAAAATCAGTGGCCTCAGCTAAACACCCTCAATTCTAAGAAACATTCCTGTGCTTTGCCTTTTCCCTTCCCTGTTCTGAATTTCCTGCCCAAGGAAGCCAACTAGCTTATATCTCCAAGTTTACATTTTGTTATGGAAGCAAAGAGAAGCTAAACAGTCAAAGGGGAAGACAAGTGATGGACATCTCCCCTCCTCCCTCAAAAACTGATCTTTCCTGGAATGAATTTAGAAGGAAGGGGAGGCTAAGCCAACCCAGCATTCCTAGTCTGCCAATCAAATCCTTCCACTTACTCCAAAAAAGATGACAATCGCTGAAGAAGAGACCAAGAAAAATATATTAAAAAATCCAGCATTGTCTTTTTTAGTGTCCCTCTCCTGCCCTCCAGTTGGCTGCCCCCCCCCCAAAGTCCATTCTTGTCAAGGTCCACCTGAGTATTTTGGAAAGCCACCGTTTCCAAGTTCGTATCCTCTAGAGCAGGGGTCTGCAACCTTGACAACTTTAAGACCTGTGGACTTCAGCTCCCAGAATTCCTCAGTCAGCATAGCATAGCTGGCTGAGGAATTCTGGGAGCTGAAGTCCACAAGTCTTAAAGTTGTCAAGGTTGCAGACCTCTGCTCTAGACATGTCAAAGTATGCTCCCCATCGGCCCTGAGCAGCATGGGAATGATAGTCCAACCTACCTGAGCAGGGGGTTGGACTAGAAGACCTCCAAGGTCCCTTTCAACTCTGTTATTCTGTAATCCTGTGCAGGTAGTCTTCACCTTACAATCACAATCTGAGCCCAAACTTTCCATTGCAAGAGTTCTGTTGTTATGTGAGTTTTGCCCCACAGTTTTACTGGGTTTTTTTTTTGCCACCGTTGTTAAGCAAATCGCTGCTGTTGTTAAGTGAATCATGCAGTCATTAAACGAATCTGGCTTCCCCCATTGACTTTGCTTGTAGGAAGTTGACTCTGAAGGTTACCAATGATGAGCAAATGATCCCAGGGTGGTGCAACTGTCACAAATACATGCCAGATGCCAAGCATCTGAATTTTAATCACGTGACCATGGGGATGTTGCAATGGTCCTAAGTGTAAAAAAAAACGATCACAAGCTGAGGAATTCTGGGAGTTGAAGTCCACAAGTCAGAAAAGGGCCAAGTTTGAAGACCCCTGGGTTAAGCAAAGGTGTGAGTATGAGCAGGTGTGTTTCACCCTCATCCCCTTTGCAGGAATCAGCTGCACCCTCGCTGCAGCTACCTGCTTCTATTCTGGGCCTTCCTACATGGCTAATGGAAGGAAAGGTTTCTCTGTTTTTCCTTCTGCCCACTCTGCAATCCCCCATTTGCACCCTCCAAAGCAAAAGGGAGTTGTGTGGTTTTGCACCGAAGGCACCCCATTTCTCCGTATCCTGTTGCGACATCCAGGACTGGTGTTTGAAAAGAATCTGAGCCATGCTCAGCATGTTTAAAACCAGGCCAGCTGCAAGTCCCTGGAGGACAGAAAGAGGCATCACTGTGGTTTCTCAAGCCGGCCAATTGGAAGCCAGGAAGCAGATTGATGCCAAGATTGGAGGGAGAGCTCCTGGTTGGCCTTTCAGCCAAATCGCCAAGGGATCCAGCTGTTTTGTTTGCATCAGGCCACAGCAATAGCAGGAGGAAGAACTGTTCACTTCTAAAGGCGCTTAATACTTCAACAACCTCTGGCAATTACGTCCCACCAATGCAGGGCACCACTGCTTAGCCACTTGAAACCTAGTTGCTACGTGGAGGGGAGACCACTAGGAGATCACAGGATTGCAGGCTAGCCCATAGAGTGTGTGTGTGTATGTCGGGGGGGGGGAATCCAATCAACCTTCTCAGAAAAAGAAAAACCACTTCCATGTTTTCCAGAAGAAAATTCATCCGAAAGAGGGGAAGATTTGTTCCCAGATCCTATCTGACGAATCCGGAGGCTGCAGGAGTTGCAGACTTTTGTGACAAGAAGCAACAGGATTCTGCTTTGGGGAAATTTCCAGGCAGCGCCAGCCACTGGGCAGGCTGCCACTTCGTTTCCTCCAGTATTCTGGGTTGACAAATATCTCCAGAAAGGAAATTAAAGGGTGGGGGAACCAGCCGCCCAGATCTAGTGTCTCAGCTCTCCCCACCCAAAAGGGAAAGCCAGCGAGCAAAGGAGGCAGCCTGGATTTACCAGGCTGTGAGGCTGCCTAAAGCAGGTACTGGTGTGGTAGTCCTCGACTTACGACTACAATTGAGCCCAAAATTTCCATTGCTAAGTGGGCTTTGCCCCATTTTACAACCTTTCTTGCCACTGTTGTTAAGCGAATCACTGCAGTTGTTAAGTTAGTAACTCGGTTGTTAAGTGAATCTGGTTTCCCCCCTTGACTTGGCTTGTCGGAAGGTCAGAAAAGGGGATCACGTGACCCCGGGACGCTGCAACCGTCATAAATACGAGTCAGTTGCCAAGCCTCTGACTTTTGAATATGTGACCATGGGGATGCTGCAAAGGTCGTAAGTGTGAAAAACGATCATAAGTCACTTTTTTTCTGTACCGTTCTAGTGAACGGTCACTAAGCAAAACGGTTGTAACTTGAGGAGTGCCTGTATTTCTTAAGCCTGGCCAGTTGAAGTTGCCTAATCTTCAGTTCCCAGAATCCTCCAACCAGCATTCTTTATGATGAATGGACAAACTCTCAGACCTTCCAGCCAGCATGTTTTAAGACAGGGCTCTTCAAACGTGGCCCTTTTATGACTCGTGGACTTCAACTCCCAGAATTCCCTAGCCTGCCTGCTTTAAAATGTGTGGACCTCAACTCCCAAAATTCCCTAGCCAGCCTGCTTTAAGATCCCTGGCTTTCAATTCCCAGAATCCCCCAGTCTACACATCTTAAATTGGCAAAGTTGAGAAACAGGGCCCTAATGTCTGTGAACCAGAAGCCATCGGACAACCAAGCAGGGACACGATTCAGGGTGCAGGCGCTGCCTGCTTCACACCCCAATTCCAGCATCTGAACATGTGCAAAGGAGAAGCAAGAGAAACGTCCCCTTGCCGTAGTTGAGTGCTTCCATACTGTACTCCAAGTGGCAGATGCAGCTGGGCGATAAAGAAAACAGCCAGGAATCATGTCACTCAGAGAAGCTGGCTTACCAAGAGGCAATTTCTTTCTTTCTTTCTTTCTTTCTCTCTTTCTTTCTTTCTTTCTTTTTCTTTCTTCTTTCTCTTTCATTCTTTCTTTCTTTCTCTTTCTTTCTCTCTCTCCCCTTTCTTTCTTTTTCTTTTTCTTTCTTTCTCTCTCTCCCTTTTTCTTTCTTTCTCTTTCTTTCTTTCTTTCTTTCTTTTTCTTTCTCTTTTTCTTTCTTTTTCTCTTTCCATTCTTTTTCTTTCTCTTTCTTTCTTTTTCTTTCTCTCCCTCTTTTTCTTTCTTTCTTTCTCTCCCTCTCTTTCTTTTCTTTCTCTCTCTCTCCCTCTTTCTTTCTCTTTCTCTCTCTCCCTTTCTTTCTTTTTCTCTCTCTCTCCCTTCCTCTTTCTTTCTTTCTTTCTTTCTCTCTCTTTTTCTTTCTTTTTTTCTTTCTTTTTCTTTCTTTCCATTCTTTCTTTCTTTCTCTCCCTTTCTTTTCTTTCTCTCTCTCTCCCTTTCTTTCTTTTTCTCTCTCTCTCCCTTTCTCTTTCTTTTTCTCTCTCTCTCCCTTTCTCTCTCTCTCTCTCTCTCTCGCATTAAGAAATCCAGCCATCCTTCCAGCTCATTTAGTAGGTCAGAGAAAAAGGGAAGAGTGGGTTGCCTGGCATTTTAATTTTATATAACAAAACTGCTGCTTCTGGCTGGATCACGTTTCTCCAAAGATGTATTTATTAAATAGGAGCCCGACCGAGGCACCGTATTATCCACCTGATATTCTTTGAAACCTCTTTGATTCTTCCCATCACCGCAGTCCAGCTTGTTTGTACACACTACATGGAAGGAGCTGGTATTTGCACACAAGGGTCATTGGAGGCTTTTTCTGGGGGGGCTTTTGAGGTCATCTTGACTGCTGGCAAATGGCCAGATAAGTCCCTGCAGTTTTCCTGGCAAGGTTTTCCAGAAGCGATTTGCCATTGCCTCCTTCCTAGGGCTGAGAGAGAGTGACTGGTCCAAAGTCACCCAGCTGGCTTTGTGCCTATGGCCGGAGTAAAACTCACCACCTCCCAGTTTCTAGCGGATACCTTTAACCACTACACAAGACTGCCTCTGCTAGTGTGTAGTGTTCATCCCTACACACTAGCCGAGAAAGCTGAGCCTTCTCCTTTTCCCCACAGCCTGTGGGCATAATTACATGAATAAGGACAAACAAATCCAGGAAGGATTTGGAACGTTAACACTGCAATAAGTGCAATGTGAAAGAAAGTGAAACGGAATGGGGATTATTCTTATGTTCCATCTCTCTCTGTAGGTGAGCAATTTAAATCTCTGGAATTCTTCTGCTGGGGGACAACCTCGAGTTTGAGCAAGAGAAAACAGGAGATGAAGCTCATTTTGGCGGGCCAGGTCCTAGTTTCGCGTGTTGTATTAAAAAAAAAAAAAGTCATCAGGTTAGAGACTTGTCACCCAGTTTGCTAGTTGCTAAACTAACCCAAGCCACCCAATTGGGTCAGCCAAAGCCCAAGGGCTGCATTCTGACAACCCCGGCTAGTTCGGATGGAGATTTGAGCCGGCTGTGCGAAACTTAGCCCGTTCGGATGACTTTCGGGTTCGATGCCACGTGTGAACCCCCCATTCCTATCCAGGTGCGGCGGGCTGTGCGGACGCACATCAGCTAACCCGGGGTTTACCCGCATGGCTTCCCACCGTCTCTCCCCGACGGCTGCTGGTTTGGGGACACACACCCCCCCCGACGCCCCCCCCCAAATCCAGCCTCACCTGCCACCGCCAGGATGGGCCCCTTGCAGGCCACCGCCAGCGCCGCCAGCGCCACCAGGCTCCGCGCGGCATCCGGCATGGTCCCGCCGCCGAGAGCGGGGCGTCCTCGGGGCAGACCGGCGGGCCACGCTCGCCTTGCGCCGCTGCGGCGTCCCGGCTTCCCGGCTCGGAACCGCCTCCCGCTCGCTCCGCAGCCGCTACTCTTTGCTGGCCCCGGCGCCGGCTGGGGACTCCGCGCGGCTCTCGGCCGGGGCGCTGGGTTTTCTCCGCTGACGTCACGGGGGGGGGCGTGTGGGACGGGCAGGCCCCCACACACAAACTTACACACACACACACACAAACACACACACACACACACTTACACAAAAACACACACAAACTTACACACAACACACACAAAAACACACACACACAAACACACACACACACACACAAACTTACACAAAAAAACACATAAAAAACACACACAAAAACTTACACACACAACACACACACACAAAACACAAAAACACACACACACATACACAAAACTTACACACAAAAACAAACACACACACACAAAAACAAACACACACACACAAACTTACACAAACACACACACACACACACACACAAACTTACACAAAAACACACACACACATACACAAACTTACACACAAACAAACACAAAAACAAACGCACACACACCTTCCAGGAATCTCGTAACCGGGACTGGACCTGGACTTGGGCGCCGGGAAGGCAGGTGGAGAAACTTCGCAGCCTTCGGAAGGGGACGGCGCTGTGCAGGCTTCAGAATCAGAATCAATAGAGCCCGGAAGGGACCTTGGAGGTCTTCTAGTCCAGCCCCCTGCTCAAGCAGGAGACCCTATACCATTCGAGACAAGTGTCTGTCCAGCCTTTTCTTAAAAAGCCTCCAGGGATGGAGCACCCACAACTTCTGTTCCACTGGTCAATTGTCCTCACTGTCAGGAAGTTTCTCCTTAATTCCAGGTTGCTTCTCTCCTTGATTAGTTTCCATCCATTGTTTCTTGTCCTGCTTTTAGGTGCTTTGGAAAATGGGGCAGAAGACTTCCTCTGCCGATGACCGACCATTTCCCCCGGCCGCTGCTCACAATGGAGGGGCTCTTCCCCCCTCCTAAATAAAATTCTTTTTACAATGATTGAATTTTATTTAGAAATGTATTAATACTAGGTTATAGCCTGAGGGAAATAGAGAAGGAACTTTTAAGGAATTATTGAACTGTTTATGTTTGATTATATTGTGTTGGGGTTTTTTTTGGATGATTGATCACCCTATCTCCACGTGGATTCCTAAAGCACTTTGATGTAAAACCAAAAAAATACTAATAAAACTTGTTTAAAAAAAAAAAAAGACTACGACTCCCGCAAAGTCATTGGGTGAAGCCCAAGTGGAAGGGTTTCTCCAGCTTTCTTGCAGGAGGAGCGGTGAGGTGTGCTTATAGATTGACGCTGGATGGAACTGGCACGGAAGATACTATAGGACACAGTCCCTGGTGTAATTGGGCCCTGTGCCATGTAGGGCTTTATAAGTGGCAACCAGCACCTTGAATCAAACCAGGAACCAAGCTGGCACTCCGTGCAACTCAGCAAGCAGAGGGGTGACAAGGGTGTATCAAGGCATGCCCATCACTGCCCATGTCTGGACAAGTTGAAGCTTCTGGGTGGTCTTCAAGGACATGCATTGCACTACTCCAACCATCAGGTGACCAGGGCACAAATGACCGTCTGAAGGCTCCCTGATCTACTGGCACAACTGACGTGCCAGATGGCCACAGCTGCCACCTGCAGAAGTGGTGAGTCCAGGAGGACCCCCAAATTGTACACTATCCTTGAATGGGGAAATACAACTCCATCCAACATCAAAGTTGGAATATCCCCAAATCTGAACTGAGGTCACTCACAACATGGTTTGTAGACCTCAAGTCACAACATGATCTTCTGCAAGTACATAAGGGTACCGTTTCACTCACAGCTATCATCTTGATTATTATTATTTTTTTAACCCTCTTGGATACATCTGGCCAAATGAAAGCCACCATGGGCACTTCCAGGAGCTTCTACTGGCTTTACAGGATGCAATTGCTGAACCTGAAAACTAGCAGTCTCCTTTCAGTCTAGTTGATTGTATGAATCCAGCCCATTTAATTCGGTGCAAATTCAGAAAACCATGGTTAAACCAATCATGGATAAACATGTCTTGCAAGCAGAACCTTTGCTGGAGATCAGTTATGAGTGGAAGGGTTCCTCTCTCGTTGGTTTCAAGATCCAGAGTTCAAAAGTGGGGTTTTGACTTGCAAGGAATCAACTGTTAAATCAAAGTCTGTATTCTCCCTGCTTTGGGGTTCGTAATAAATTGTTCCTAACATTTGGGGGTTCATTCATCATGTGCTGTCTGTACAGTAACCTCTTCTTCCCTCTTTGATATCTATTCTATATTTAAGTTTTTATTGCTATATTTTCTGATTGTTCTTTGCTTCAGAATCCTTCAAGATCGGAGCAGATTATAAGCAGGCAAAAAGCAAATAGACTTTCTGTTTGCGCTATTCTGAAATTTTATTACAGACATCCAAACGATTTTGACTTGCATTTATAACCTTTTTGTCTTTTTTTCAACTTTTCATTCCTAAGAATAAAATGATGTTTACAGCTACTCTAGTGCTGTCCTTAAACATCAGTTGACAATCCAAGGAACTGCCTGCCTGGAAGCTCTTACTGTAACCAACGTCAGATATACTAAAAGTTTTGCAATAACATGTTACTGACGATCCACCTTTCTTAACACGTCTGCTTCTGTTCAGCAGTCAGACCTTTCAGATCTCCTCTGGAATATGATAAATATAAATCAAGAACAAAGAAAGACGTTTTCATAAAAACTCTTGCAAAAACTCAGATGTCCACCACCACCCCATGGTCTGCAGCAAGACAATGCCTGTTTTATGATAGTTCTGTAGAGTTGTGTATGTTAGGTTTTCCCCAAACACTGTTTAATATTCTTTTTCCCACGCCAGTTGCATAGAGATGAGAAGAAACTTTTGGGAAAGAGAATGGAAGAGATGGGGATAACTTCATGGGGAAAATATGTAGAAACATTGCACTGGGCAGCCAAGAATGAAAAGATGGCTTTATGGCTTAATAAAGTCCAGATCATGTTTTTTTTTTCAAACACATTGATCCATCGTAATTCAGAGAAGTGACAAGCAAGAAGTGGAACTTAATCACTGATGCAGAGTGTTTAGGAGAAATTCCTTCAATCCCAAAGACCCATCGATTTGAGATCAATGTCAGCCAAAAAACAAAGTGACAAGCCAGAAAACCAGACCCTACCTCAAATCAAGCTGTCCATCACTCTACCACAGCTGTCACTCCTGGAGAAAGAGATTTTTCCAGGTGGGTGGGCTTCAATGCCCTGAAATTCCCACCCAGGCGCAAGGAATTCTGGGAGCTGAAGTCCACAGAATTGGAAAAAGCTGGACTGTGTTGCATTTCTGGACTATGCTGCTTACAAGCGCTATGTGCTTAGAGCTCAAAGCATTGTTAGAGACCCCACACACTCACTTCATGGTCTGTTTCTGTTGCTCCCCTCTGGAAGGAGGTTTTGAAGTATTTATAGCAGGACTACCAGATTCTGTAACAGCTTTGTTCCCTATGACATCTGCCTGGTAAACTCACAGGATTCATTTTTCTCGCCATGTATATGTATACATTCGAACTATACTGTGTTGTTTCTCTGGGCCACATATGTGTGTGTTTGTGGGTACTGTATATGCATTATTTATTTATTTATTTATTTACTTACTTATTTATTTATTTAGTATTTATTTATGTGTATATTTATTTATTTATTTATTTATTTATTTATTATGCTTATGCAGTGTATATTGGAGGTGGTTACCCTTTGAGAGCTGTATGCAATGAAATCTCATTCTAATGTATGCTGATTAGTGTACATTTAAAGTGACAATAAAGTTATTATTCTATTCCTCAGGATTTCCAACAGGAGAATTCAAAGACACAATTCTCTGTATAAAAAAAATGGGTAGTGCTGAACTTATGATCAAAATAGGGGCCGGAAATTTCATTGCTAAACAAGGCGGTTGTTGAATGAGTCAGGCCCAATTTTATGACCTTTTTGCCACAAGTTGTTCAGCATATCACTGCAGTTGTTAAATGAATCATAGAGTTGTTAAGTGGATCCAGCTTCCCCCATAGGCTGCTTGTAGTAAGCCAGCTGGGAAGGTTGCAAATGGAATCACGTGGCTCCAGGATGCTGCAACTGTCATGAAACCAGGCTAGTTGCCAAGCGTGTGAATTTTGAATTTTGATGACATGACCAAAGGGATGCTGCAACGGTCGTAAGTGCAAGGACCGGTCATAAAAGGGATGCTGCAACGGTCGTAAGTGCAAGGACCGGTCATAAGTCCCCTTTTTTCAGCGCCACTGGAACATTGAACAGTCATTAAAGAAATGGTTGTAAGTCAAGGACTACCTATAGATATCCATTTTTTTTCTGCTACTCCACTTTGGAGTCCTCTCTAGAGGGTTGAAATTCATTCTTTTTGACACAGATACCTGGAAAAAAAAAGACCTGGCACTGATAATATCAAATCTGGAAGCCTTAGCACCCAGGCACCCTCGCTTTGTCTCACAACGTCATTCAATCCCCAGCCCTGCCTGATCTGGGTTTTTCTTTAAAAGATGGATTCTTTTAATTACAAATAAAAGAAATGGGGAACTAACATCTGGCAAAGCAAGCCGTACTGAATCCCTGCTGACTGTTTACAAGAATGTTTATCTGCTGCAGAAAAGTTTCCCCGGGCATTTAAAATAATGGCGAGGGTCTTGCAGGCCAAGTTTATTTGCTCCTTTGGTTAAAACGGTCCAAACATTTATAAGGAATTCACCCAAAGGATGTGATTCTGGGCCAAAGATAGGCACACATCACTAAAAGGTGATGAATATATGAATATATATGAAACAACAAACTGAAGAGGACAATTAAAGGGACCAAGAGGGAAAGTGGCCGAGTCTTTGTCACTTTTCTAGAAGCAATCAAAATTGGGATCGGTTGTATACAGGTAGTCCTCAACTTACAACGGTTCATTTAGTGACCGTTTGAAGTTACAACGGCACTGAAAAAAGTGACTTATGACCGTTTTTCACACATACGACCATTGCAGCATCCCCAGGGTCATGTGATCAAAAATTCAGACGCTTGGCAAGTGGTTCATACTTATGACGGTCGCAGTGTCCCAGGTCATGCGATCCTCTTTTGTGACCTTCCGACAAGCAAAGTCAATGGGGGAAGCCAGATCCACTTAACAACCGGGTTACGAACTTAACACCTGCAGCGATCCACTTAACGACAGTGGCAGGAAAGGTTGTAAAATGGGGCAAAAAAATCACTTAACAAATGTCTCGCTTAGCAACAGCAATTTTGGGCTCAATTGTCGAGGACTACCTGTATTTGGGAGAGAAGGTTCCAGAAAACAGGGGCGGCCACTGAAAAGGGACTTGCGTCCAGACAAAAATGCTTTAGTGCCCAGGTGAACATTAGGCACAATGTAGAGAACAAATTAGGAACCAGATGTGGCAACCGATGCTGATTGACTCACCATGCTCATTGTTGCATCCCTTTCCTTCCAGAAAAGTGCTTTTCTTTCTTTCTTTCTTTCTTTCTTTCTTTCTTTCTTTCTTTCTTTCTTTCTTTCTTTCTTTCTTTCTTTCTTTCTTTCTTTCTTTTCTTTCTTTCTTTCTTTCTCTTTTTCTTTCTTTCTTTCTTTCTTTCTTTTCTTTCTTTCTCTTTTTCTTTCTTTCTCTTTTTCTTTCTTTCTTTCTTTCTTTCTTCTTTCTTTCTTTCTCTTTTTCTTTCTTTCTTTCTTTCTTTCTTTTTCTTTTCTCTCTTTCCTTCCTTCCTTCCTCCCTCCCTCCCTCCCTCCCAAACTCCAAATGTGCTTAAATCCACCCAAAGTAAGACCAAAGGCCAAATATAAAACTTGAAAACAAGGAAAAGGGACAAAACCGATCTGTATACATTTGACAAAGTTGGGGGCATTTGCTGAAATCCCATTCTTAACTCCATGGCCTGGCTCCAGGCTGTGCAGAAAAACTGAGTCACAATCTCCTTGCCACAAGCTTACATTCCCACAGTGGCAGGCAGTGCTTTTTTTGTAAAAAGAAAAGGTGCTGGAACTCACACATGTCATACAACCCGCCTTGCCTACCCTACAAGGTTCCATCCCCAAAAAAGGTGCCGGAACTCCGTTCTGGACGTTCTATGACAAAAAAAGCCCTGGTCGCAGGTAGAAATATCGACTAAAGCAGAATTCCCACCCTGGATTTCCAGCCGATACAATCAGCCCATTCAGACAAATGAGGTCTCTTGGGCTAATCTCATCTTAATGAAAAATTGTTTTGAGAAATCTAATGTCCTTGGAAAGCGTGAATCAAGCTCATTCAGCAGTTTATTGTCAAAAGACACACCTTGCATTTCTAAGGAAGCAAGCAAAAGGACTTTCATCTAATCCGGCTATACATACTGCTAACCCAGAACAATGTAAACTATTTTACTGGCAAGGAAACAGGTTCATTTATTTATTATGGTGCAATCATAACGGGGGAGTTCAGGTTAAAGCTGGAAAAAATGTCTTGGCATTAGGTGCCAACCAACCCTGGTTTTTCGGAAAAGGTGAGACGATAAATTAATAATTCTGCAAGGAAATGACAGGGTTAGGTGTAAAATAAGCCAAACCCTTCCACAGAATCCACAAAAGGGCAGAAGCTTTTGAAGGCACCTAATGAAAGATTTGATGGCAGATTAGATTTTCTTCCTTTCTTTTTTATCCCATGGATCAGAGGCAGGATCTTTCACCTTGGTAAAAGTTGAGGAATCCTTGGTGATCTCTGAGTTTGGTGGTTTTCTTGCAGACATTTCATTACCCAAACTAAGTAACACCATCACCTAGTTTGGGACATGAGACATCTGCAAGAAAACCACCAAGCTCAGAGAGCACCAAAGACCCCACAGTCCTCCTCCTCCATTCCACAACTCCTTCTAGCATTGGTGATGTTACCTAGCTGGGTAATGAAACATCTGCAAGAAAACAACCAACCCCACTCCCTTCTGGCACTGATGATATTACCTAGTTGGGTAATGAAATGTCTGCAAGAAAAACACCAAGCTCAGAGAGCACCAAGGACCCCACAGTCCTCCTCCTCCTCCTCCTCCTCCTCCTCTCTAGCATTGATGATATTACCTAGTTGGGTAATGAAATGTCTGCAAAAAAAACACCAAGCTCAGAGAGCACCAAGGAACCCTCAATTCAACCCTGAGCTACAAATATTCTCTTTTACTGGTAAAAGTTACTGAACATTTCATGTTTTATTTTATGCAAAGGGGAGTGGAGAGGGACAGGGAGTTCAAAAAAGGCAAGATGGCATTTTTGCCCATATAATCCAAAGCCCCGCCCCTTTTTATGTGGCTTGTGAGGTACACAGTTTTTTTTTACTGCAACTACTGAGAAGTACTAACTAGAACATAGAATAACATAGAATAACAGGGTTGGAAGGGACCCTGGAGGTCTTCTAGTCCAACCCCCTGCTTGAGCAGGAAACCCTATACCATTTCAGGCAAATGGTTGTGCAATCTCTTCTTGAGAACCTCCAGTGATGGATCGCCCACAACTTCTGGAGGCAAGCAGTTCCACTGATGAATTGTTCTCACTGTGAGGAAATTTCTCCTTAATTCTAGGTTAGATCTCTTTGAAATCTGTTTGGCTATAAGAGCAGGAGCACTGCTCACAGTCACTCATGTCCTTCTGGCCTCCAGGTTGGACTATTGCAACACATTCAATAACAATAACAATAATAGAGTTGGAAAGGACCCTTGAGGTCTTCTAGTCAACCCCCTGCTACTGTACGGATCTCCAGTGAGGACCTTGTATCAAACTGAAGTTAAACTTCCTGAAGCAGACTTTGTCATGAACTGAAGCAGCGTGAAATAGGCAGGGCGCCTGGCTACTTCATTCAAGGCTCCAAACCCAGCTACAGAGAGTCCTCATTTTACCACCATTTGCTTAGTGGCTGTTCAAAGATATGACAACACTGCAAAAAGTGACTTGTAACCGGTCCTCACACTTACAACCATTGCAGCATTTGGCATCCATCATGTATTTACAATGATTGCAGCATCCTGGGGGGGGGGGTGTCAGGTGATTTGCAACTTTCCAAATGGCACCCCACGAGCAAAGTCAATGGGGGCAGCCCTTAATGACTGTGTGATTCACTTAACAGCCATGGAAAGAAAGGCTCTAATATCAGGTGCGATTCATCTTGCTTAGTAATGGAAATTTTGGTTCCAACTGTAATCATAAGTCGAGGACTATCTATAATCTGGGGTCAAATAGTTTGAGGATCCCCCCCCCCCATAGTTCCAAGGTCAAGAAGTTACTTTTTAAAACATAAGCAGGGAAAAAATTCTACAGTGCCAAAGAACATCTTCTCTCAATTGCATCCTGTGAAAGAATACAGCAAAGGCTTTTAAAAAAAGCCTATTGTTTTCACTGTACAAGATCTCCCGAACAGTGTTTTTCAACCCTGGCAATTTGAAGAAGGGGGGATTTCAGCTGCCAGAATTCTCCAGTCAGCATAGCTGTTTCCAACTCTGAATTCTTTAGCCCTGATTGAATGATTGTAGAGAGAATGCAGAGAAGAGCCACAAAGATGATTAGGGGGCTGCAGGCTAAAAAAAAAAAAAGAAGGAGGAACGGTTGCAGGAATTGGGTATGTCTAGTTCAGGGGTAGGCAAGCTTGGCTCTTTTATGACTCGTGGACTTCAACTCCCAGAATTCCTGAGCCAGCCTGGCTCAGCTTGGAAACCTCTCCCTTTCCCCTCAGCATGGCTGGCTCAGGAATTCTGGGAGTTGAAGTCCACGAGTCATGAAGGGGGCCATAGTTCCCCCATGCTGGCTCAGGAATTCTGGGAGTTGAAGTCCACGAGTCATAAAAGTGCCAAGATTACCTACCTCTGGCCTAGGCCTAGGCCGCTTTATGATTCGTGGACTTCAACTCCCAGAATTCCTGAGCCAGCATGGCTCAGCTTGGAAACCTCTCCCCTTCCCCTCAGCATGGCTGGCTCAGGAATTCTGGGAGTTGAAGTCCACGAGTCATAAAAGTGCCAAGGTTACCTACCTCTGGCCTAGGCCTAGGCCGCTTTATGACTCGTGGACTTCAACTCCCAGAATTCCTGAGCCAGCATGGCTCAGCTTGGAAACCTCTCCCTTTCCCCTCAGCATGGCTGGCTCAGGAATTCTGGGAGGAAGTCCACGAGTCATAAAAGAGCCAAGGTTGCCTACCCCTGGTCTAGTTGAATGAAAAGAAGAACTAGGCGAGACATGATAGTAATCTTCCAATATTTGAGGAGCTCCTACAAAGACAAGAGGGTCAAACTATTTTCCAAAAAACCAAAAGACAAAATGAGAAACAATGGATGGAAACTAACCAAGGAGAGAACGCAACCTAGAACTAGGGAGAAATTTCCGAATGGTGAGAGCAATCAACCAATGGAATAGCTTGCCTTCAGAAGCAACTAAGATGATTAAGGGCCTGGAGTCAAAAACATATAAAGTATGGTTGCAGGGAATTGGGTATGGCCAATCTAGAGAAAAGAAAGACCAGGGGGAACATGATAGCAGTATTCCAGTACTTGAGGGGCTGACACAAAGAAGAGGGGATCAACTTATTCTCCAAAGCACCAGAAGGCAGGATAAGAAACAATGGATGGAAACTAATCAAGGAGAGAAGCAACCTAGAACTAAGGAGGAATTTCCTGACAGTGAGAACAATAAACCAGTGAAACAATTTGAATTCAGAAGTTGTGGGTGCGCCAACACTGGAAGTTTTTAAGAAGAGACTGGACAGACATCTATCCAGAATGGTGTAGGTCTTCTGCTTGAACAGGGGGTTGGACTAGAAGACCTCCAAGGTCCCTTCCAACTCTGTTATTCTATCTCAGTGGTGGCGAACCTATGGCACGCGTGCCAGAGGCGGCACTCAGAACCCTCTCTGTTGGCACGTGCGCCATGCCCCGGAGATGGCAACTGTCCCTCTTCAACCAGCTGCCCGCTAACTCGCCGAGGTCCCACGTGGCCAGATGCATCCCAGCATGGCTGGTTTCCCTCCCCCCCATCCCATCCCTCCTGGCCTCGCATACTCTCCTTTTCCAAGGCACAACCCACTGCATCGCCTCCTCAGCTGTCGGCCGGCTGTCCAGCTCAGAGGCAGCTTCTCTGAACAGCCGGTGGTGGGCTGCGGAGCCCCAGAGTGCGCCGGTTGAGGGGCCGGCAGGCTGTGGCTGCTGACGGACACTCTCGGCCCCCAGGCGCTCGCTGGCCTCTGTGTGCGGGGGCCGATAGTGTCAGGCAGCAGCCAACCCAGCCCCTGCCTCACCTTGCCCCGCGGCAATGGCACCCCCGCCCTGCCTCGCCTCGCCCCGCAGGACGAGCCTCCTGCCCACCGCCCCACCTGCCAGAGAACCCCTGGATCTCCCCCAACCCTGCCCGGCTCCCACAGGCGTCCCTCCCCACGAACAACATCAAGGTGACCACGCCTACCTTGGCCACACCCACCTAGTCTGCCATGACCACCACAGCCACGCCCACCCAGTGGGCCACGCCCACCTGGCACCCAGCGATAAATAAGTGGATTTTGGGTTGCAGTTTGGGCACTCAGTCTCTAAAAGTTTCGCCATCACTGTTCTATGTTCTATGTTTTACAATTGATTGAAAGTAGATTAGTGGTTGCACCAGGTAGTGGGGATAACCTCCACCAATTGGTAGTGGGGTGGGGGGACAGGATTTCAGGACTCTACCTGGGCCTTGCTAGGTTGTTTTGGCTGTTTCTCCTTCTTATCGTTTTTGGGCATTTCCTTTTGGTGCAAGCAGTTTGAGGAGTGTGATTAAAGTGTCAGATATAAGGAGCAAGTAGAAATACAGTCAGAAACACACCCTTCTACTCCTTTGGGACTTTTTGTACCTAATGGGGGGGGGGGATGAAATTGTGATATATGGGTGTGGTGAATAGAAAAATAGTAGATGATAGAGAAAAAAAAGAATGTTGTGTTTATTTCCTGAATTCTTTCTAGACTTGTCACAACTGCTCACCCCCCCACACACACCCTCCATTCTTGAAACCACCTGATTTCTCAAGAAGGAGAAGACAAAGATAGTATGTTGTGACCGTAGAGGAACAGTTTATTTTAAATTAATACCTTGTAAAAGAAAGTCTGAAGTTATTTCGTTATATTTCTTTCCCCTCCCCCCCTGTACTTTTGGTTTTCTTTCTTTCTTTCTTTCTTTCTTTCTTTCTTTCTTTCTTTCTTTCTTTCTTTCTTTTTCTTTCTTTCTTTCTTTCTTTCTTTCTTTCTTTCTTTCTTTCTTTCTCTTTCTTTCTTTCTTTTTCTTTCTTTCTTTCTTTCTTTCTTTCTCTTTCTCTCTCTTTCCTTTTCTTCCTCCTGCTCTCCTGCCTTCCTTCCCTTCTTCCCTTCTTCTTCCTCCCCTCCCCTCCCCCTTCCTTCCTTCCACCTTAAATATTGGCCTTTCTTGTGTAAAAAAGCTAATAAAGCTTGCACAAACAAACACCACACCCTTCTCTTTCCCACCTAAAAAGTTAATCTCTGTCTCCTCCTTCTTGAGAAATCAGGTGGTGTCAAGAATGGGGTGTGTGGGTGGGGGGTGAGCAGTTGTGACAAGTCTAGAAAGAATTCAGGAAATAAAATAAAACTCAAAGCCAAGGGCAAAGGCCAAAGTCTCCTGGAACAAGAATGGCTGAGGAATTGGGGGGGAGGGGGGAGGAAATGTACCTCCCAACACTCCAGAATCCCCCTCCTCCTGCCCCTCCCCCACCCACAAGGGCCCACCTGAAGGTAAACACATCCCACCTACCTGCAGGACGCAACTGAGCAGCCCTATCAAAGTCACATCTTGAGCTCACAAAATCTCCAGAATTGCATTCTGACCTGTCCCAGAGGCTCTTCGGTCTCCGCCTGCTAGTCTTGATTACAGGAGGTCCTTGACTTACAACAGTTCATTTGGTGACGGTTTGAAGTTACAACAGTTGTTAAGTTAGTAACTCTGTTGTTGAGTGAATCTGGCTCCCCATTGGCTTTGCATGTCAGAAGGTCGCAAAAGGGGATCAGATGACCTTGGGACACAGCGATCGTCATAAATGTGAGTTAGTTACCAAGCGGCCAAATTTTGATCACGTGATCACGGGGATGCTGCAAAGGACGTAAGTCTGAAAAATGGTCATAAAGCAGTGGTGGGATTCAGCCGGTTCGCACCACTTCGGCAGAACCGGTAGCTAATTTTTTGTTGCCCAGGCCCAGAACGGACTTCCGGAAGCAGCATCTACACAGAGAACCGGTTGTTCACATATTTGAATCCCACCACTGGTCATGAGTCACATTTTTCAGTGCCGTTGTAACCTCGAACAGGTCACTAAACGAAGGTTCTAAGTCCAGGACGACCTGTGTACATGAACACTAGATTATAACCTATATTTTATAAACCAGAATGGCTACATTCACACAACGCAGGACCAACCTTGCACGCTGTGATGTAACGGAATGGGGGACTGCTAGACTACTGTCTCCGTTGTTCTCTGAGAGACGCCAGAAACTTTGTGCCTGTCCAGGCAAGTCAACTCAATTATTCCTAGCCCCACAGTGACCCAACCCTTTGTGCTTGTTGCTTTTAGTAGCATTGCTATAAACCATACAGTGAACCTGCCACAAACGCTTGGCTGGGTTGCCAGTTCTGAGTTTTTTGCCTGGCACATCTTTCTCGGCATTCAAGCGGTCCCTGGGACAACAATCATCTTGTCCAGGAAAACGAAGCGTTTCTGCACATTTGGGAGAACAATTTGAAAGAACTGGTTCCAAAACTAAAGCAACCTCTCCTGCAGCCTGGGGTATCTCACATGCTTTTCATATCCAAAAGCAGAATCCAGGTGGATTTAGTGCAAGGGTCTCCAAGCTTGGCCCTTTAAGACCTTCAGTTCCCAGAATTCCCCAGCCAGCATGGACAACCTACTGCTTATACCAGGGGTAGGCAACCTTGGCTCTTTTATGACTCGTGGACTTCAACTCCCAGAATTCCTGAGCCAGCTTGGCTCAGCTTGGAAACCTCTCCCTTTCCCCTCAGCATGGCTGGCTCAGGAATTCTGGGAGTTGAAGTCCACCAGTCATAAGAGCCACGGTTGCCTACCTCTGGCCTAGGCCGCTTTATGACTCGTGGACTTCAACTCCCAGAATTCCTGAGCCAGCATGGCTCAGCTTGGAAACCTCTCCCTTTCCCCTCAGCATGGCTGGCTCCGGAATTCTGGGAGTTGAAGTCCATGAGTCATAAAAGAGCCAAGGTTGCCTACCCCTGGCTTATACTAAAGAAAGAAAAATGTGCAGGGCCAATTTTTGTCTCTCTTATCAATTAGCATTATAATTCAATGTCAGGGCTGGCTGGGGAATTCTGGGAATTGAAGTCCACGGGTCTTAAAGTTACCAAGCTAGGAGACCCCCGATTTAATGCAATGTGAATTACAGTGGAGGTAGGGAATTTCAAAGACCATGAAAAGTTTGTAAACATAATCAAATACAGGAAGTCCTCGAGTTATAACAATTCGGACCGGACTTTCTGTGGTTAAGCAAGGCAGTGAGTCATGCCTGGTTTTGCCACAGTTCTTAAGCGAATTGCTGCAGTGAAATGAATCACGTGGTTGGTTACCAAAGCTGGCTTCCCCCATTGTCGGTGCTTGATGGAAGCTGTCTGGGAAGGTCATGGATGGTGAGCACACGACCCCAGGACAATGCAACTGTCATAAATACACGGCAGTTACTAAGCACCCAAATTTTAATCTCGTGACCACAGGGACACTGCAATGCTTGTATGTGTGGGAAACGGTCATAAGTCATCTTTTTCAGCGCCATGGTAGCAGTGCATTTAAAGCTTGAACAGTCTTTAAGTGAATGGCTGTAAATTGAGGACGACCTGCATACCAGTGTTTCTCAGCCTTCGCAAGACACGTGTTCTTCAATTCCCAGAATTCCACAGTCAAATGTGAAACGGTTTAACCAGGCTTTCCCTGATTGAATGCCCTCCATATGTGTCAGACTTCTGTTCTCATAATCAGAATGGAGCGGGAAGGGACCTTGGAGGTCTTCTAGTCCAATCCTCTGCTCAAGCTATACAGTCTAAGACAAATGGCTGTCCAATCTCTTCTTAAAAACTTCCAATGATGGAGCATTCACCGCTTCTGGAGGCAGGTTGTTCCATTGATTAATTGTTCTCACTGTCAGGAAATTCCTCCTTAGTTCTAGGTTGCTTCTCTCCTTGATTAGTTTCCATCCGTTGCTTCTTGTCCTGCCTTCAGGCGCTTTGGAGAATAAGTTGACCCCCTCTTCTTTGTGGCAGCCCCTCAAATACTGGAATACTGCTCTCATGTCACCCCTCATCCTTCTTCACTCTAGATTGGCCATACCCAATTCCTGCAACCATTCTTCATATGTTTTAGTCTCCAGGCCTTTAATCATCTTCTTTGCTCTTCTTGCACTTTTTCCATAGTCTCAACATAATCCCCAAGCATGGACAGTATTGCTAAACCTTTGGATAATCTGTGCATATAGCCAGGTCTGGTTTCTTGAAACGTGTTGGTCCTCGACGTACAACAATTCTTTGGTGACTGTTTGAGGTTACTGCTGAAAAATGTGACTTACAATCAGTTCTTGCACATAGGACTGTTGCAACAGCAACACAGACATGTTATCAAAGTTTTGGCCCTTGGCAACCAGCCTGTTTTTACAACAATTTGCAGCTTCATATGATCATGGGGTCACCATTTACGACTTTCTCAGCTGGCTTTCGACTAGCTAGTCAATAGGGGGGGCCAGGTTTCCTTAAAAACCACATCCCAAAGGTGCTTTTTCAGGAGGCAACTGGACTTTCTTGTTTTTCTTTGAAGATGTTTCGCTTCTCATCCAAGAAGCTTTTTCAGCTCTGACTGGATGGTGGGGAATGGAAGGATTTATATTCCTTGCAGACGGCTGGTCATTTGCATCCTTTGAGAGAGTTGTTGAGACCACTTGGGAGGTTTACCTGTGTCCTCAGGGACACCTGAGTAGTGCAAATGGGTGTGGAGCCTTTTTGGAACTGCTGAATGACTCTCTAAAAGAATGCAAATGACCAACTGTTTGCAAGGAGTATAAATCCTTCCATTCCCCACCAACCAAGTCAAAACTGAAGAACTTCTTGGATGAGAAGTGAAATGTCTTCAAAGAACAGAACAGAACAGAATAGAATATTATATTGCTTAAGCCATGAACAGCTGATAAAAGATATGTTTTCCCTGATAAAGAATGTAGCATGGGTAAACTATTTTATTGGGTTCCTTGTAAAAAAAAAATTCATTCAGAATTTGCCATCTTGCTTACATATGACTATGTATTATCCTGTTTCTCATTCCAAGTGAAGGATAATTTAATTGGTTTGGTTTGGATTCATGGATGAAGTAAACCTAGCCATTGTGGTTTGTTTGTGCTGAAGCAAGCCAGGAATTAGCCTAACAAGTGAATCTTCAATTGTTGCATCTCTCTTTTCTCAAGTAACACTGAAAAAAAATGCATTTACCCATCTATAATTCAAACACCACCCCAGAAGGAACTATAAATGACTCTCTCTCTCTCTCTCTCTCTCTCTCTCTCTCTGTGTGTGTGTGTGCGTGTGTGCGTGCGCGCACATGTGCCAAAAACTTGCATACCATCAAATCTCACATGAATTTGGGAATTTTACTTGATGTTTAGTTTCTTTTTTTCTCAAAATCTCAGAAGGCTTCAGCATGAAGACACCAAGATCTCATGACGTGTGACATGTTATAAGTTCACAAGTTTCTCATTATATCCCTTTAAAAAAAAAAAACTATATGTATAGAGTGTACCAATGTCAGGCCCCATAAGCCAATAACAATGTATTTGATTAATTGTATGAATTAATGTTTCTTTCTGAGAAAAACTGTACTCAGGAATGTTCAAAAGTCATGGGTCAAACAAATAAGGAAGGGTTGAGAAGGATTCACAATTGGCTGAACAACCACGTCCAGCGGGTTGTCCTCAATGGAACTACATCTACATGGGGGGAAGCATACAGTGGTGTACTTCAAGGTTCGGTCTTGGGCCCAATACTATTCAACAGCTTCATAATGGCCTAAACCAGGAGCTCCAAGATCACCACAGATGGGGACTGCAGCCAAGAAATTAAAAGACGCTTGCTCCTGGGGAGGAAAGCTATGGCAAATTTAGACAGCATACTAAAAAGCAGAGACATCACCCTGCCAACAAAAGTGCGTATAGTCAAGGCCATGGTTTTCCCAGTTGCAATGTATGGCTGTGAAAGTTGGACCGTAAGAAAGGCTGAGAGCCAAAGAATGGAGGCCTTTGAACTATGGTGCTGGAGAAGACTCCTGCGAGTCCCTTGGACTGCAAGGCGATCAAGCTGGTCAGTCCTACAGGAGATCAACCCTGACTGCTCCTTAGAAGGCCAGATCCTGAAGTTGAAACTCAAGTACTTTGGCCACCTAATGAGAAGGAAGGACTCACTGGAGAAGAGCCTAATGCTTGGAAAGATTGAGGGCAAGAGAAGAAGGGGACGACAGAGAATGGGGTGGCTGGATGGAGTCACTGAAGCAGGAGGCCTGAGCTTAAATGGACTCCAGAAGATGGTGGAGGACAGGAAGGCCTGGAGGAACGTTGTCCATGGGGTTGCGATGGGTCGGACATGACTTCGCAACTAATAACAACAACAAAACCAGGAGATAGAAGGGGGTCTCATCAAATTTGCAAACAACGCCAAGCCGGTGGAAATAGTCAGCACTTTAGAAGATGGGTTCAAATTCCAGTAGGACCTTGACAGACTTTAACACTGGACCCTGTCCAAAACGTTGCACTTAAGGTCCTGCGCTTAGGCAGGAAAAAACAAATTTATAAAGCCTTAGTAAAGCCAAACCTGGAACACTGATTCCAGTTTTGGTTACCATATTACAAAAAAGATGTTGAGACTTTGGAAAAAGTGCAGAGAAGAGCAACCAAGATGATTAAGGGGCCTGGAGACAAAAACATATGAAGAACGGCTGCGGGACTTGGGTATGGCTATTTAAAAGTGATGTGGAGAGGAATACAAAAAAATTAAGATGGACTTTGAACCAATCTATATTAAAAGAAAGAGAATATATAGAACTAGCAAAAAAAGAAATGGAGTTTTTCTTCAAAGAAAACAAAAAAGAAGATACAACATTACAAAATGTATGGGATACAGCCAAAGCATACTTTAGAGGTATAGCTATAACATACATGGCAAAAAACAAACAAACAGAAAAGACAGCAGTATGTACTATTAAAAGAAAAATTTGGGAAACTAGAATCAGAACTGCAAATGAATCCGCAAAAGAAGATTCTGAAAACAGAAATGGAAACAATAAAACACAAACTAAATCGGTTAGATTCAGAAAAATTGGCACAGCAAATAAAAAGAGCAAAACAATTTTTTTTTTGAAAATGCAAATAAACCAGGTAGATGGTTAGCTTATAAACTTAAAAAAACAGAAGAAGAAAATGATAAATAATTTAGTAGATGAAAAAGGGTGGTTGTCAACAATGGAAGCATTTGTACACCCAAATTTACTGAACTTTGAAAAAATCTGGACATATAGAGATATTCTAAACTCTGAAGGGAATTTAAAATCTAAACAAGAAATGGAAAATTAGGGTATGAATTTATCATGGTGGCCACATTTACAAATGCAAGCTAGATATGATAAAGATGTTAAACTGTATGGATTTTACAAGGAACAAACTGTGTTTGATAAGACATTTGTTAACTTCTGATGAGAAACTAAAATGTATAATTTTTTATTAACTTTGAAAATGGAAAGCGAACAAGTTAAAGAAACAATGATAAGATGAGCGAAAATTTTTGGATATAATATAGAATTAGAAAAATGGCAAAATTTATGGGAAAGAAATTACAAACTGACAATGTCAACTTCTTACAAAGAAAACTTATATAAAATGTTCTACAGATGGCACTTGCCACCAGCAAGATTAGCAAAAATGTTTAAAAACATGTCAGATAGATGTTGGAAATGTAAACCTAAGTCAGGCACGTATTATCATGTTTGGTGGACATGTGACAAAGTAAAGAGTTATTGGAAAAAGATACATACTTGGCTAGAAAAGATGTTGGGAGAACATGTAGATTTTAAACCTGAAGTTTTTTTTATTAGGTATAATGCCAGAAAAGACTAACAAACAAAGCTTATATTTGATTTTGCATGTCACAACTGCGGCAAGAATTATATTTGCGCAATACTGGAAAAATGAAGGAATATCATCAGATGAAGAAATAATCAAAAAAATACTAGAATGCGCAGAGATGGACAGACTGACTATGAGACTGAAAGAAAAAGAAGAAACGGAATATTATCAAACTTGGGACTTATTTTATCGACGGCTAGAGGAAAGAATAAAGGATTAGGAATTAAATATGTATTAGCGAATGTAAACTCAGACAGCACGTTGGTTGAAAAATTATTACTGAATGTATGAAAAAAACCTGATAAAAACTTTGTAAAAAAAAAAAAGGAATTGGGTATGGCTAATGTAGAGAAAAGAAGGATTAGGGGGGACATGATAGCATTATTCCACTATTTGAGGGGCTGCCACAAAGAGGACTTATTTTCCAAAGCACCAGGAGGTAAGACAAGAAGCAACTAATCAAGGAATTAAGGAGAAACTTTCTAACAGTGAGGACAATTAACAAATGGAACAGCTTGCCTTCAGAAGTTGTGGGTCCTTCATCACTGGAGGTTTTTAAGAAAAGACTGGACAGCCACTTGTCTGAAATGGTATAGGGTCTCCTGCTTGAGCATGGGGTTGGACTAGAAGACCTCCAAGGTCCCTTCCAGCTCTATTCTGATTATAGGTATAGAATAGACGGTACCTGGCTCCACAGTAGTAACTGTGGAGTAGTAACTGTGGGAGGAATCTAGGTGTCCTAGTTGGATTACCACTTAGGTATGAGCCAGTAGTTTGCTGTAGCCACCAAAAAAGCCAATGCAGTCCTAGGTTGTACCAACATAGGGGTAGCATCAAAACAATGAGAAGTGATAGTATTGCTTTACACCACACCGGTGAGACCACCCTTGGAACACTGCATCCAATTCTGATCACCACAACACAAAAAGAGATGTTGAGATCCTGGAAAGTTTGCAGAGAAGAGCAACAAAGATGAAAAAGGGTCTGGAGCTTAAATTGTCTGACGACCAGTTTTGAAAGCTAGGTATGTCTAGCTAGCCTATCAAAGAGAAGGATAAAGGGGGGCAATATCTGAGGGGCTGTTACAGAGAAGAGGGGGGTTGACCTATTCTCCAAAGCACCTGAGGGCAGAACAAGAAATAACGGGTAGAAACTCCTCAGAGGGAGACCCAACCTGGAATTAAGGAGAAAGTTCCTGACAGTCAGAGCAATTAATCAATGGAACCGCTTGCCTCTAGAACAGGGCTCTTCAAACTTGGCCCTTTGATGACTTGTGGACTTCAACTCCCAGAATTCCTCAGCCAGGCACGCGTGCCTGGCTGAGGAATTCTGGGAGTTGAAGTCCACAAGTTATAAAAGGGCCAAGTTTGAAGAGCCCTGTTCTAGAAGTTATGGGTGCCCCATCACGGGAGGTTCTTAAGAAGAAATTGGACAGCCATTTGTCCAGAATGACACAGGTCTCCTGCTGAAGCAGAGGTTTGGCTAGAAGGCCTCCAACTATTCTGCATTCTGTATTTTGTTTCCACAATAGGCCAGGCATGAGGGGAGGAGATAGCCACACTCTTGCCAACAGGAAAGGGCCTGGATTGGCAATGCACCAAGGTCGAAAAGGCCATTCTGCCTTTTGCTTTCGGCAAACAGCACTTTCTCCCTATCAGGGAAAGTGGCACCAGCCCAGGGGATTAGTCAGCCTAACATAAAGGACAGGAAATGATGATTTAGCTCCCACAGCCATCCAAGAAAAGGCCTTCCAGTGGGAAAATCCCAGGTAAAAGGCATGGATTAACTTTGACAAATAAAGAGAAGTTTGCCCTAGGTTGGGTGGAGCAGCTGATTTGCCAAAGAGGAGAAGATTGTTGGCCTTTGAATGCCTGGCCCCCATTTCCTACCACTTGTTCTGGCTCTGATGATACATACCAGCCTTCTCCAACTCAGTGCCCCCAGGAAGGGATTAGGTCCAGAGTCAGGACGGTTGACCTTTTAGTTCAGCAGAGGTGAGCCAAAGTCTGTCAGGAGCAAAAGATCCGGGCCATGCATTCAATTGCAGTTCAGAGGTTTTATTTTATTTTATTTCAGAGGTTTTATTTATTTATTTTATACACAAGAATCGACGGCTAGTCCTGGACTTACAACAGTTCATTTAGTGACTGTTCAAAGTTACAACAGCACTGAAAAAAGTGACTTACGACCATTTTTCACACAACCGTTGCAGCATTCCCACGGATCAAAATTCAGGCACTTGGCAACGTTTTGATGACGGTCGCAGCGTCCCGGGGGGGGGGCACGTGTTCCCTTTTGCAACCTTCAGACAAGCAAAGTCAAGGGGGAAGACAGATTCGCTTAACAACCGTGCAGCTTGCCAACTGCAGTGATTCCCTTCACAAGTATGGAAAGAAAGGTCGTAAAATGAGGCAAAACTCACCTAGCAAATGTCTCACTTAGCAACGGAAATTTTGGGCTCAACTGTGTCATAAGTTGAAGACCATCTGTGGTTGATAAAGTTGAATACTAAATTTTGCGCCAGATAAGGGTCAATGGAATTCAAGAGAAGTCGGGCTTAGAACGTTTGTGGGAACATGATGACTTTAGGTTGATGGTGCACTTTCCTCTGCCCATCAGTTCTGCCTGATCTTCTAGTCCAGGGGTCCCCAACCCCCGGTCTGTGGACTAGTACCGGGCCATGGCATGCCAGCAACCGGGCTGCGTAAACAAGCAAAGCCCCATCCACAGGATGCAGGCAGCACACGAAACCACACACACACACACCCCAGTCCGCGGAAAAACTTCTCTCCACGTAACCGGTCCCTGGTGCCCAAAAGGTTGGGGACCTCTGTTCTAGTCCAAATGGGAGCTGGCCAAGGCATGAGTGACCATGAGCAAGGCCTCCCGGTCCAGGAAAGTGTGCAGTTGCATACTAGACAAATCTGTACAAAGCGCCTCCCCCCCTAGCCACAGATGCCACCTGCTCCTTGAGCAGGAGCTGTGAGTCCAGGAGGACCCCCAAATTGTGCACCAGCTGAGTCCTGAAAAGTGCCTCCCTCTCCAGAACGTAGGCTCCACAAACCAGTTTGACTTCATTAAACCAAAGTTGTGTAATCTTGAACAGCTCCTACCATTAGGGAGTTTTCAGTTGGACCTCTGTTTTCTTAAAAACAGCCCCAAGGTTTGGGGCTCCATAGATAACCAGAAACAAATTATTGCATGAACAAGCCACCCTTAGTTCTTGGGTTTTAATGCATTTAATAAAGAAGGGGAGCCTGCCATTTCTGATGGCCCTTGCTTCCAATTGCTGTTAGGACAGTTTTCCTTGCACTCAGTCAAAATCTGCCCTCCTGGAACCTAAGACCATTAATTGGGATCCAGGAATTTCTAGGATAATGCTCAAATCAGCAAACCTTCCCATCCATATATATATGTAATAATGCTGGAGAATGAAAATGTCACCATTCTGAACTGCTAAGACATGGAGCTTAGTCTGCACAGAATAGTAGGATGGAACTATACATTTTTCCAGAAGGGTCAGTTTAAGGCAGAGGCCCTCAAACCTGGCCACTTTAAGACTTGTGGACTTCAACTCCCAGCATGGCTGGCTGGGGAATTCTGGGAGTAGAAGTCCACAAGTCTTAAAGTGGCCGAGTTTGAAGGCCCCTAGTTTAAGGAATGCTAGTTTAAGGGAACATGAGTGGAAAAGGAGAGCAATCAATCCAGCAGCCCCTCTTTCAACATAGTCTGAACAACAAGGAGATTCGTACTTTACATTAAGCAGAAAATCACAATGCTGTTATATGAGCTGAGGTAAAATTCTGCAGCCAGCATTGCCCTCCTGTGGCAATGTCATTAGTGCTACGGCTGTCAGACGAATGCAAGCAACAGTGATGTTCCTGTGGCATTCTCTGGAAGCGAAAGTTGGATTTTGAAGAAGCAGGTAGAAAGAGTACTGACATTATTCTCAGAATACCGCAGAAAAACAACAAAGCAAACAAATGGTTCATGACCCAGAGGTGCTTTTTCAAAAGGCAAGTGGACTTTCTTGGTTTTATTCCTTGAAAACTGTTTCACTTCTCATCCAAGTTCTTCCGGTCTTCTTGAGTGAAAAGCAAAACATTTTCAAGAGGGGAAAAAACAAGGAAGTCCAGTTGCCTTTTAGAAAAGCACCTTGGAGAGAACCATGACAGGGATGGTTGAGAACCTCCATAGAGATAATCCTTCATGATTACACCAATTCAAAATTATCATTCAAGAGACACAAATGACCAGGTTCAAATTGCATCCAGTTTTGGTTGCCACAATATAAAAAAAGATGCCGAGACTCTTGAAAGAGTGCAGAGAAGACTGGAGGTTAAAACATATGAAGAACAGTTGCAGGAACTATGTATGTCTAGTCCAAGGGTCTTCAAACTTGGCCCTTTTATGACTTGTGGACTTCAACTCCCAGAATTCCTCAGCCAGCGTGCCTGGCTGAGGAATTCTGGGAGTTGAAGTCCACAAGTCATAAAAGGGCCAAGTTTGAAGACCCCTGGTCTAGTCTAATGAAAAGAAGGACTAGGGGTGATATGATAGCAGTCTTCCAATATCTGAGGGACTGCCACAAAGAAGAGGGATCAACCTATTCTCCACTTGAAGGCAGGACAAGAAGCAATGGATGGAAATGTATCAAGGAGAGAGGCAACCTAGAATTAAGGAGTAATTTCCTGTCAGCGAGAACAATTAATCAGTAGAACGACTTGCCTCTAGAAGCTGTGGGTGCTCCATCACTAAAGGTTTTTAAGAAGAGACTGGACAGCCACCTGTCTGGAATGTTATAGGTTCTCCTGCTTGAGCAGGGGGCTGGACTAGAAGACCTCCAAAGTCCCTTCCAACACTGTTACTCTGTTTTCTATTCTGTAAATGATCCTCCTGTGGATACATAAGCAAAGACCTACCAGCCCTCTGGAGAAGGCTCTAATGCTAGGAAAGATGGAAGGCAAGAGATGACCAGCCACAGGGGGGGATGGACTGAGTTACAGCGATGGGTGCACCTTTGGAAAATGTGAAGAACCAGGTTGGAGATAGACCATCCTGAAGAAGGTTTGTCTATGTGGCTGCTAATTGTCAACACCACCTTGATGGTGTATGGACCATCAATTCCTTTTCCCCAAGACCGTGGCTTGTTAAAGGAGGCAATGGTGCATTCAAAGTGATGATATGGTTCAATTTCCACTTTTCTGACCCCCGAGAAGAAGAATAGTCTTAATCGACAAGTATTTTTCAGAAGAATTTTCTTCTGGGGGCTGTTGCAGAGAGAATGTTTATACCTTTCAACGAGATTTTTTTAGATTATTCCCTGAAAAGCCATCTGAGATTTACAGCCAGTAGGCTCCGATTAGAGACATCCCCACTAAACGGTCAGGTTTTCATTTATATTGCTTTTGATGTTTGGTGGCTTCTATGCTATTCTCCTTATTTTATGTTTCTCACATAGTCAGATGTTCAGACTGGATTTGGCATTTTTATCTACCTATTGAGTCCTTCCAACGGGAATAGAATAGAATAGAATAGAATAGAATAGAATAGAATAGAATAGAATAGAATAGAATAGAATAGAATATTGGAAAGAATAGAATAGAATAGAATAGAATAGAATAGAATAGAATAGAATAGAATAGAATAGAATAGAATAGAATAGAATAATAACTTTACTGTCACTTTAAATGTACATTAATCAGCATATATTAAAATGAGCTTTCGTTGCATACAGATGTTGTTGTTTGATGGTGGCTTGATGGTCTCGAAGCCTCCCCTCTTTTATTGGGCGTCTTTGCAAACGACCAGCGAAACGCGAGTCGAAGCGACGGGCGCTAAGACCCAGACGGGCGCTAAGACCCAGAGGACACCGCCGATCCCTTTCCTGCCGCCGCGAACCCGTTGCCTCCGATCTGCATAGATAGAAAAAAACAGCAGAGGAATATTAATAGCGCCATTGAATGCTCAACTGCGCTTGCGTAAAAAGCCTTCCGCCTGAAATAGGGGCGTCAGCAGCCTGTTTTGGAAATTTTGTAGGAGGAAAAAGAAGCAATTGGCTAAGCAGTCAGGATGGCCGAGCGGTCTAAGGCGCTGCGTTCAGGTCGCAGTCTCCCCTGGAGGCGTGGGTTCGAATCCCACTTCTGACAAAGCTCCCTTTTTTCCTTGCGTTTTTATTTTTGCGGGTGGTCTCTCGTTGAGTTCCTCCTTTAACCAACCGTCACCAACGCCCCAGATCTCCGCAAGGCGAGAGAAAAGCACCGCAGACTTCAACTGGTCCGAGCTTGGGAAGTGGCGCTGTGCTCCCTCCCAATTAACAGCGGCCCCGTGTAAACGGTTCGATCCGAATCCGGAGAGACAAGGCTTAACCCAGAAAATCGGGCCTCAAATCCGACTTTTCTTTGTCTTCTACGGCTTCCAGCTTACTGCTCTTGATTGCAGCCTTCCCAAACCACTTTTGTTGTTTTGTTTTTTGTGGTTGTGTTGTGTTTTTGTGCTTTGCTTTGCTTTGCTTTGCTTTGCTTTGCTTTGCTTTGCTTTGCTTTGCTTTGCTTTGCTTTGCTTTGCTTTGCTTTGCTTTGCTTTGCTTTGCTTTGCTTGCAAATGTCTCTGCTTTCTGAGCAGGGGTCTTCAAACTTGGCCCTTTTATGACTTGTGGACTTCAACTCCCAGAATTCCTCAGCCAGGCACGCGTGCCTGGCTGAGGAATTCTGGGAGTTGAAGTCCACAAGTCATAAAAGGGCCAAGTTTGACCCCTGTTTCTGAGGATGCTGAGGATTTCTGAGTGGCGAGGATGTTACTTAATTGGGTAATGAAACCTTTGCAAGAAAACCACCAAGCTCAGAGACCACCAGGGCCTTCACCTTTCAAATTTGGGACATAACTGATGGTTAATTTTATATTCTGGGTTTCAGGCCCTGGCAGTATCAGTCAACTTCCTGAACCCGACCTCTTAAAGAGAGACTCATTTTAATCATAGTTACTTTTCTTTTTTTTTCTTTTTTGCATAGCCTGCTAAGTGACTCCCCTGCGGTTAATGTACTTGTGCAACAGATTGTAACCAAGGTAACTCCATATCTGCGGATTAAGCTACAGTCAGGGGAAATATCGCAGGAAAATATAAATCACTGTTTAAAAGATGCAAAGGTTGGGATCATGCAGGAGGAGATACCAAAGTTAAATCCAAGTTCCCTTTTTTTTTTTTTTTTAGCAATAAAGCACTGCGTGAACCTGGCTGTGACTACACGGACATTGTTTGGATCTGTTGCGTTTCTGCCTCCATCCTTTGGGGGGGGGGAGCGGCTGCCCGCCTCACATCTTGGGACTGTTGACCCGGAATTAGGAGACAGAATAGGAAGTATCAATTGTGAATATGTGCTGTCTTTGGGCACTTGCAAAGTCATGGATGCAGGGTCATGAAAGGACAGCAAGGAAAACACCCAATGTCCTAACCCACCCAGGAACATAAGATAAGATAAGATAAGATAACCTTTATTGTCATTTTTTTACTGTGGGCACAACAGCACACATCAAAAATGAAATTTAGTTGCCCGCTCTCAAAGTGAAACACATACACGACACAAACCTAAACATACCATGAACAACACATGTATAGACCCACATCCCTACATATACGTAGCAAATAAATATTAAATACTGTCCATCTTGAATATATAACGGAAGGAGGAAGCTTGAGAGTTCGCAAGGTTAATGCTGTATGGGAAACACCCATACAAAAGGGAATATTTTTAGCTACTTCTGCTTTCTCCCTTTTTTTTTTTTTAAAGAAAATTTTATTGATTTTTACAATTTAAATATTTGAAAAGCAACGTGGCGGCTGAGTTGATCAATAATTCAATAACATACAAATATCTTTAGTACAGATCTCAAACTATTACATTAAATATTTCCTCTCTTTTCCCCTTGATATTTACTGTCTCATATTTAAACTAATACAATTCTTATTATATCGATTAAATAAAAATAACTTTCTTAAATTTATCAATAATTTTTAGTTTATACATATCCTAGTTATTTTAACATTCAATCTTTTTAGACAATATCCTAATTAGTTTTTCCCAATTTTTTAGTTTTCCATTAATATTTAAATTTAACGTTTAATATTTATAATTTCCAAGTTTTAAATAAACCCAATTCCCTTTATCACAATTCATCACAAGATCTAAAATTCAGGATACACGTCTTATCTATCTGAATTCTCACCATTTTACATCAACTAATTAATAATACAATGTAACATTCTTATTTTCTGGTAATTTCCAAATATCTTTGGTAATTTAATAACCAAAATTTCTCTTATTTCAACATTTAATACTTCCTCTCTTTTTCTCTTAATATCTACTATCTCATATTTAAGCTAGTAGTTATTATTACCGCTAAATAAAAACATATTTATTACATTCATCAATAGATTTTTAGCTTATATATATCTTAATTACCTTTACATTTAACCTTAATGTTCAAATTTAACTGTTAATATTTATACTTCCAAGTTTTAAATGACCAACGGTTTTTTTAATCTCAACTCATAACAATATCTAGTATTCAAAGTACACATCTATTTGAGTATGTTCTATTTTAATTCTCACTGATAGGTCAAAACCCCGATTTTCTTCAGTCTTATTGTAGCTTGCTTTCTTTGCCAAATCGTCTTCCATGTCTCCCTTCTTCTCTACAGTGTGGCAGACTTACTGGGTGAAATCTTTATCTTATGTGTGTCACCTTTGCTGGGTAGATTGCTTATGTAATCAGAAAGAATAAATACAAGGATTTCTTGTCATTCGGGGCTTCTCTCTTTTAGAGGAGCCGTCGTTGTTCAGCTGAATAAAAACGTAAAGCTTAAAGGCAACTTCTGGTTTCCTGTATTTTTTTTTATCAAGCAAAACCGCAGAACCTGTACAGCAGGACTAGTTCATGCTTTGGTGGGTTGAGTGAACCAGAAAGAGCACGAATAACAGAAAACAGAGTTGGAAGGGTCTTTGGAGGTCTTCTAGTCCAACCCCCTGCTCAGGCAGGAAACCCTATACCATTTCAGACAAATGGCTGTCCAGTCTCTTCTTAAAATCTTCCAGTGTTGGAGCATTCACAGCTTCTGGAGGCAGGTTAATTGTTCTAACTGTCAGGAAATTTCTCCTTAGTTCTAGGTTGCTTCTCCCTTTGGTTAGTTTCCATCCATTGTTTCTTGTCCTGCCTTCAGGCGCTTTGGAGAATAGCTTGACTCCCTCTTCTTTGGGGCAGCCCCTGAGATACTGGAACGCTGCTATCATTTCCCCCCTCATCCTTCTCTTCATTAAACTTCTTCTTCTTGTGCCATATCCGTTATCGGACGTTGGCGATCCTGTTTTTATCAGCAGCCGCACGAAAAAGTGCTGCTGAGTTTTGTCCAAACCAGTCCCTTAGATTTGGAAGCCATGATGTTCTTCTTCTGCCTGGACCTCGTTTGCCTTCAATCTTTCCCTGGAGGATTAAATGGAGTATGCCGTATTTTTCTGGGTGTCGCATCACATGTCCGAAATATTCTAACTTTCGTTTTTTAATTGTTTTGATGATTTCCCTTGGCTTTCCCAGGCGGCTTCTCACCTCCTCATTTCTGATCTTGTCAACCCAGCTTATACGTAACAGCCGCCTGTAAATCCACATTTCAAATTCTTCCAGTCTCTTCAGGTGGCCTTCTGTCAGAGACCAACTCTCTACTCCATAGAGCAGGATAGAAAAAATATAGCATCTGACAAGCCTGATTTTCAGTCTTAGGCTTATGTCGTGACTGCAGAAGACATTAAACTAGACATACCCAATTCCAGCAACCGTTCCTTATATGTCCCCTAATCATCTTTCTTGCTCTTCTCTGCACTCCTTTCTACAGGAGGTTGAGCTCCGGGCGCGCACTCAGCCAGCGCCCTTCCTGGAAGCGGAGGATGCAACGGTGGTCGTGTGAAGGCGGCCTGGGAAGCAACAAACCCGTATCTGGAAAGGCAGGAAAGCGGCTGGTCCTCAATTTCGGGAGCTCCTGCGGGTCCTCCGCCTAAGCGGGAGGGTTGGACTAGATGACCTACAAGGTCCCTTCCAACTCTTGTTATTCCGTTCTGTTAAGGCAGGAGCGCCGGCCGCCCGGCAGGTTTCAGGGCAGGGCTGCGCGGCTCTGCGGGCGACGCGGCTCCTCCGCCCGGCTCGCTCCTCCTCCGCCTCCCGGCGCCGCCAACCAGCGGCCGGAGCGCCCCTCCGGCCGCGCCCCCGGCATCCTCCCCAGCCGCAGCCCCAGCGCCACCCCCGGCGGCGGCAGCAGCGCTCCAGCTGGCCGGCCCGCCTGAGCTCCGGAGCCGTCGCGTCCCCTGCGCTCCCCGCCCGGCCTCGCCCCGATCCCCCCCCGGCCGTTGGCAGCGGCTTCCCCGGGCGCAGCGCGTCTCCTCCGGGGCCGGGGGTCGCCGCCGGCGGGATGGCCGAATTCCCGGCCAAAGTCAACACCCGCACCAGCACCCCCGCCGGGGAGCCGGCCCTGCACGCCCCCGCCTTGGACCTGGACTTCCTCAGGTCCCCCTTCGGGATCCTGATGGTCGTGGAAATCGTGAGTAGCGGACCACCACCAGCCGCGCGCACACACACACACACACACACACACACCCCGGGTCCCGAGCGTGCCTCTGAGCTCGTGCAGAGCGCCCCGAGCCCGGAAAAGCAGCCTTTCTGCCCTCTCTCCAGCGGACGTGTGTGTGTGTGTGTGTGTGTGTGTGTGTTGGCGTGTGTGGTGTGAGAGAGAGAGAGAGAGAGAGGAAAGTGCTGTTGTTGTTCTTGATGGCTACAAGGACAAGTATCTGCAGTTTTCTTTGGCAGTTTGGCAGTTTTTTGGGGAGGTGTTTGTCTTGTCTTCTACTTCTGAGAGTAGGGAAGGAGAGAGAAAAGAAAGAGACAGCGAGAAAGAAAAGAGAGAGAGAAGGAGACAGAGAGACAGAGAGAGATCGAGAACTGGAAAGAAAGAGAGAGAGAAGGATAGAGACAGCGAGAGAGTGAAGGAAGAGAGATAGAGAAGAGAGCGAGAGAGAGAGAGAAAGAAAGAGAAAGAGAGAGAGAGAAAGAGAGAAGAGAGAAAGAAAGAGAGAGAAGACAAACTGCTAGAGAGAAGGCGAGAGAGTAGAGGGAAGGAGAGAGGAGAAGAAGAAAGAGAAAGAGAGAGAGGGAAGGAGAGAGAGAGAAAGAGAGAGAGAGAGAGAGAAAGAGAGAGAGGGAAGGAGAGAGAGAGAGAGAAAGAGAGAGAGAGAGAGAGAGAGAGAGAGAGAGAGAGATCTTTCTCTCAGCCCCATTCTGTTTTTGGAGTCACTTCTGCAATCAGTTGCACCGTCTGATTTTTATGAGAGAAATTGATCATCTCAGATTCCTAATTCCTGGGAGCTGTTTCCAAATCCCTAAATGAAAGTCCCATTGCTTATTTCCCCATTTATGGAGGGGGTGTCAAAACAATGATGGAGGTGGCTGCAACCATGGGACTGAAGCCCCCTCCTCAGCTGTTTCTGGTTGATATCCTTTCCCTTGGCAGGATCAGATTCTACCAGATTCTGAAAGACGCCACACATCGGTGCTTCTCAATCTTAGCAACGTGAAGGCGTGTGAGTGTCAACTCCCAGAATTCCCCAGCAGGCAAAGTTTCACAGATGACACTTCAGATCTAGAGATCACACACCAGCGGACGTGTGTGTGTGTGTGTGTGTGTGTCTGCTCTTGCTGCGCCCTGGATCGGTTCGTTTGCACGGGGTGGGTGGGGAGAAGCGGGTCAGCGCCTTCCCAGGTCGATTTCCTTTCAGTGCAGTGCTAACCCTGAATCCTGGCTTGCGAGAACCTCGACGTCTGGGCTGTCAAACCGTCAATTAACTTAGATGCGAAAAAAGCACCTGCAGCCTTATGGGTTTGGTTTCTGTCCCTATTGCGCCCAGGAGAAAGGATGGCGGGTGGGGGACCACAAGGCGTTTCCTTCTCCTACAACTATCTCCTTGCTAGGTAGGCTGGTCTGAGAGAGAGGGAATGTCTGGGGTAAGATTCGAATCTGAGTCTCCCGAGCCCTGGTCCGACACCGGCTCACCTGCCAGATTGGCCTTTATTGGGAACTTCATGTGGGCTTTCTTCCAGCTAAGAACAGTCCTAGCCCATAAAACCCAGTTACGTTTTA